>JAQIXL010000291.1:0-38238 GCA_034700245.1 Poikilolaimus oxycercus
TGTGCTCGTGTTCTCTCGTGCTCCATGTCGCAAATGCCGGTTCCCGTCGCCAAAGGCGCCAAGTCGTCGAAAGCGAAGAGGACGAAGTCGAGCAAGGCCGGTCTCACCTTCCCGGTCGGTCGTATTCATCGCCATCTCAAGAACGACGGCTACATCGACCGCGTCGGCACCGGTGCAGCCATCTACATGAGTGCGGTCATCGAGTACCTCACCGCAGAGGTCCATTTTGTAACTATTTTTGAGATTCGTTTTGTTTGTCCCAAAGAAACGTTCTGTTTAGGTGTTGGAGCTCTCGGGCAACGCGGCTGAGGACAACAAGAAGATTCGCATCAACCCGCGCCATCTGCTGCTCGCCATCCGCAACGACGACGAGCTCAACCGCCTGCTCTCGCAAGTGACCATCGCGCAAGGCGGCGTCCTTCCCAGCATCCACGCTGTCTTGTTCCCGAAGAAGACGACGGACACCATCAAGCGCGCCACAGCCGGAGCGGAATAAGCTGCATTCTTCTACCTTCACCATCAAACCCAACGGCCCTCTTTAGGGCCACAAAAGATCATCTTCGTTGCTGAGTAAAGAATTGCTTCTGTTTTTGTGGTGCAATGAGCTGGCCAATAACGAGTTCTTTTATGAGCAGGAGGAAAGTGGGATATTTCTCTTCTCCACCACGGTCACGGATACGTGTCGTCCTCGGTTCAGGTGGAATATCTTGATGCTGTTAGTTGAACTTCTTGATCGATTCCAAAGCGCCTTCATTCCCAAAGAAGTCGGAAAGGTCTAGGGTTGTCTGCACTTGAGAATAAAGGAGGTTGGAAACCGAGACAGACGGCATTGCACTTCACGGGAGGACGACGACAGCGGCGAGTGCGATGGGCGAGCAGTCGATGAGTGAGCTTCTTCCTCTTCCGCCGACGACGACCCGCAGAGCAGCGACTCAACAAGGCCATGGCCAAGAAGTCGGCGTTTCAAAAGAAGAAGGGCAGGTCCGCCCATCCGGCCGGCGGCCAGAAGAAGGATGCCACGAGCAGCAACAAGAGCGTCCGGAGCAAGTGCGTCGGCCTCCGTCCCCGGGTCAACTCGCAGGAAGGGCCGACGTGCCCAGTCGAAGACGCAGAAGGCGGCCGCGACCATGGCGACGGTGGACGACTCGGCGAAGGCTCCCCGCACGAAGAACATGCCGCTGGCACCGGAGATCCGAGACGTCGTCACGAAGTTCGTGAACGAGACTCGCGCGGCCGGTGAGAGGGAGAGGAAGACGAAGGAGGAAGCAGGCTTGCGCGGACTGCGCGCCGAGTACGCCGAGCTGGCGGCGACGGCGACGGCGACGGCAAAGCCGTGCGAGGCCTGGAAGGCGAACATGACTCGCTGTCGAGTGGCGGACGTGCCGTGCTGGGACGACACGCGCGTTGCCCTCGGCACGGGCCCCGAGGCGATGAGCGGCGGCGGTCAGGGCAGCGACTTCATCCACGCCAGTTGCCTCAAGCTCAAGAACGTGACGCGGCCCTACATCGTCACGCAGGTGAGTCCTTGTCCCTTCCTTGGGACACTCGCAGGCGCCGCTGCCCACGACGACGGAGGCCTTCTGGCAGCTCGTCTTCGAGCAGCAGCCCTCGTGCATCGTCGTCTGCTTCAACTTCGCCGACGGCGCCGACTACTGGCCGAAGACGAAGGACGCCTTCCAGAATCACGGCAAAATGTTCATCAACAACAGAAAGGTGTGTTGAGGGAGAGGGAAGAAGGGAGAGGCAGACTGATTTGGACGAGAAGGAGGGTGTGACACAGTACTCACTCGAGGTGCTGCCCGAGGGCTGCTCCAACTCCATCATCCTGCCCCTCTTCCACGTGGAGAAGTGGCCCGAGGGAGGCATCCCGGCCACGACGAGTCATCCGTCGCGCGGCCTCCTTCGCCTCATCAAGAAGATGAGCGCCACGCAGGTGAGTGGCCGTCGTCCGAGGAGTGGCAGCCCGCGTCCGCCCCCATCGTGCTCGTGTGCCGCGACGGCACGGGTCCCTCGTGCGTGGTGGCGGCCGTCGACGTCGCCATCCAGCGCCTCTTCACGACCAACATGTCCTTCAAGGCGAGAGTCTCTTCTCTGTCGAAGGCCGAGCAGATGAAGGAGCTTCTCAAGGAGATCCGCGAGGCGCGCGCCGCCGGCCTCTCTTCCGAGCGCCAGTACCTCTTCGTCGTCTACTGCGTCCTCGACTACATCCACGTGAAGACGACGGAGCTGCACGAGGATGTGGAGGAGATGAAGACCGAGCTCTTCAAGATCACCGGCGGCTAGCCCCAGCAACGCCCTCCGAATAAAACTATCCGCGGCTTCTCTCTCTTCCTTTGCACAACAACCAGATCCTCCTCTCTTCCTCTTCTCGTCCTCCTTCTTCTTCTCGTCCTCCTTCTTCGCAGGATCTTCCCTCTTCTTTCTCTTTTCATTTTGCTCCGACTCGCTGCTGTAGGAGCGTCGATGGCGAAGAGTGCAGAGACTCACTCAGAGGAGATCATCTCGTGAGTAAGTAATCACCCCATTCGCCCTCGATGGAGTAGAACTGACGTACTACAAGGCAGTTCTTCGCATATCCACAGCTAAGACAGTGCAGAATCACATTCCCTACTCCTCTAGTCGATGTCTGGTCAAACTAAAGCAACAAATTCTTTTTCGGTTACAAGCCAACCTCACAAACAACAAACATAAGCTATTTGATGCCTATGAGACTGATCTCAAGCCAACAAAGACAACAAGATGAGAGCGGAGGCAACAAGATCAGTGAACCTTGGCGGACTTCTTCTTCGCGTTCTGCACCTTGATCACTTGCTCCTCCTCGTCAGACTCCTCTTCCGATTCGTCTGCATCATCGGAGTCGCCCTCCTCTTCCTCCTCATCGTCCTAGAAAAACAAAAATTACTCCATTGAAACTTGAGCAAGAACATATATTGCCACATTTGTAAAACTTACATCAGACTCCTCCACAACGGCCGGTTTCTGCTTCTTTCCAGAGGACAACTCCGGCTTCGGAGTGTTGCCAGCTTTCTTCGCAGTTTTCAGCTCAGGCACCTTCTCATCTTCCGACACTTCATCCTCCTCGTCAGAGTCACCTTCCTGAAACCCAGTTTCATATAACAGTCTCAATATTAGCGTTTAAAAAGTGAAATGCGCTCACCTCAAGATCACCCAAGATGATTTCCTGGATCAATGCCTTGTGACGGTCGCTGAGCTGCTCATACTTCTTGAGGATCTCACTGACTTCTTTCGGGAGAGCTTCGGAAATCACCGACTTCAGAGAAGCATTGATGTCACCCTGACAATACTGGTGCGGCTTAAGAACAAACCTGGATTTGAGCTGTATTCTTGTTCTCGTGGGGATGCGTCTTACATTCACCAGGCGCTGACTTCGGAGATTTGGTCTCCTTGCCGCTGGACTCCTTCTTGAGCTCTTCCTTTTTGCCTGGCTTATCAGCAACCTGAAAAACAGCCAAGGTTTAAAAAAAATTTTTTTCAAACCGTGGCCTTGGCTGATTTGGTGACAGTGCCTTCATCTTTGTGAGAGGATGACTTGTTGATCAGAGTTGGAGGCTGCTCTTCCATTTCTTCGTCCTCGTCCTCCTCCTCATCACTTTCCTCTGTAAAGCAGTTTCCCAATTAGGTGGAAGCTGCACCTTCATCCTCATCTTCACTTTCATCAGCTTCCACCTTTCCTTTTGGCGCTTCAGCAGCCTTCACGAGTTTGGCCTTATCGTTCTTCGTTCCGGCAGGAAGGGTCTTCTGAGCCTGAGCGGAAGACTTCTGCGACTTGATGGGAGTTGACTTGACGTGAGGCTCGTCCTCTTCCTCGCTTTCTTCTTCTTCGTCCTCATCATCATCATCACCCTCCTCCTCATCACTGTCTGCAAACCGCAACTTCTGGCCAAAAGTCCTCACTCACCATCTTCCTCATCATCTTCGCTCTCCTCAGCCTTTGACTTCTTCTGCGGCGGACGCTTGGAGGCTCCCTTCGGCACAACGTCGGCTTCACTGTCCTCGTCCTACACAACCAAATTATCACGACCAAAAAGCAAACCTCGCTTTCCTCATCCTGTTTCTTCTGCTTCTTGTCCTTCTTTCCAGATTCGGACTTGGAAACTAAGCAGAAAAATTACTTGCTCGCTTTTCGAACATACCTAGCTTTCCCTGACCCGTCTTCACAACAGATGCAGAGATGTCCTCCTCCTCCTCATCATCAGCGTCTTGGAACTGGCGCTTGCGGTTCTCGCTATTGTCGAAGCTTTTGCGCTCAAAGCCACCACGTCCTCCACGGAATCCGCCACGGCCTCTGCGAAAGCAACTTATTGGAGGTTGAGTTCTTGCCTGTCGCCTCCTCCACCACGACCGCGCGGACTGAAACCACGGCCTCCACGGTTGTTGAACTTGTTTCCGCCGTCACGGGGAGAGAAGCCACCGTCGCTTTTCCGGAAGGACATGTCGCCGCCACCGCGACCGCCACCTGAGACATTTGTTTGTAAGTAAAAAAAGTAGAAACCTCCGCGACCACGAAAGCCTCCACCACGGCCACCCGGAGAGAAACCGCGACCTCCGCGAAAACCTGGCGAGCCGCCACGGAAGCCGCCGCCACCACGATGCTTCGAAGCATTGTCAAACGCCATCTCGCTTTGGGAGTTGAAACACCGCGAAACAACCTGCACAAATGACGGATATACGCGAAACGAATGCAATGGAACACTGAAACAAGAACCACCGAAGAGCGGCACCACAAGATTGGACGCTTGCAAAAAGCAATTTAAGATTCACTTGGCCTAAAAACCGACGCGGCGCGGCTCGCAGCAGCGCTGACCAATCAGATCGCGTCAATTGGTGTACTGTACCGAAAAATAATCCTTATTTTGGACGACTTGAAGGTCTCTCGTTTACGACACTAATACTAGAGACAGATGTCGTTAGAACTCCCACGCTTTTTCACTCTGAAGGCAGAGAGAGAAGATAGCTCAGCGATTTGTATGGTATTTTTGGAATGAAATTCTTTTAAATGCAGTCATTGTAAAGTGCAGCGACGCCGGTGGACGATGCGTCTTGGTTCAGCTGGCTGTTTTTGGGCGACGACGCTCGTCGGCTTGGCTACGCCCATCCTGGCCGGCTTCGTCTCGACGGACGACGCGAAGGCGCAGCTCCTCAACTGGTCGGTGCTCGCCCTTCTCGTAAGTCGTCTCGGCCCGGAGGAGCTTCAGCTGCCCGCAATTGTGAACGTCGTGATCATCACTCTGACTGTGGCGACCTTCCTCTCGCTGCTTCGAGTGCGTCGTCACGTGGACGAGATCCTCTCGGCCACCTGGTGGCTGCGTCGCACGGCCGTCAGCGCCAGCTTCGGCTCCTCCGGCAAACGCCTCGTCATCGACTTCGCCAAAAAGAGCAAGGTGCGTCTTGGAGAGGAAAGGAAGAAGGCTGCAGAAACTGGAGAAGATCATGCCCCGTCAGGCGGCGGCCAGCGGTGTCCCCTCGGATCCGCCCAAATCAAGCAGCGGACCGAAGTCGGGAGCCGCCCCCAAGTCAGGCGTGATCTCGCCTGCTCCTGGTCCCAAGTCGGGAGCCATCAAGTGAAGCCCCGCTCCCTCTTCCCTCCTCTCTCGCTCCCAAGCACATAAATACGTCTCTTTGTCTTCTCGTCTTTCATACAGGGAACGTCTGCCTTTGAAAGGGCTTCTTGAAGATCACCATCAGCAACATCGTCGCGGTCAGAATTGCAGAATCCATCAAAAGAAATGTTGGCGACCTTGAGAGTTATAAGAAACTACATCGAATGGAAACCGTAAATTTATTCTTGTTTTCTGGAAACGGATTTAGAAACGCGCAGATGTATGCGGCAGCTCGGCTGTACCACATCTCTCGAGGAACAGCAGCACCTCGAGCCAATGAGGACACTGCAACGGGGAGGAGGAGGAAGGATCGAAAGCTTGCTCGCTATCACCACCTTGTATCATACAAGAGAAGGCTTCGTCAATCTTCGCTAAATGAGCGAGAGAGGGAAGAAGAACGGGAAATACAATCGGATCTGACCACGAAAAAGAGTCGGCACAGATATCCCAGACACTCACAACTAGCGACTCGACTGCACGCTCTGTCCACGCGCAGAAAACAGGAAGAGGAGGAAAGGAGGATTTGTCTCAAAAAGTACCCCATTCAGCGATCAAGACGGAGAGACTGTGAAAGAGAGCGAGAAGAAGGAGGAGATAAATGATGAAACCTTCATTCATTCACGAGAGACACAAGAAGAAGAATGACGACAAGTAGAAGGAGGAAGGAAGGCGACTGGGAAGAGGCTCAATCGAGGTACTGGGCGAGCCAGCGGAAGCCGTCTCCGTAGCCCTGTCGTCGAAGCACCGAGCACATGAACACTTCCACCGGGCGCGACGAAAGCTCCGAGCGCGCAATCTCACCTGAAAGCAATATAATACTTTTCTCTTAACAAGTGATGGAGAGCATAGTTTCCTGATTTGTGCATTGGGTCGCTTGTACAATTCAGCTTGAGTCAACATTCAAAAGAAAGGAATGCTGATGCATCCGGGTTTGACGTTGTTTCAATTCAACTCATGGGTGGAACTGGTCGCCCAACGAAGAGAGGTGAGCACTCATCAAAAGGGTGAGAATGCCAACGTAGTGAAGACGTCACTGAGCCGTGTGATAGGGGAGCGAGACGACCCGGAGAGGGCGAACAGACGTGCCTCTCTCCCCACACACGCCCTGTTCCCGTGCAGACTACGAAAAGAAGGCCACTTTCCCCTACACTGTTCCTTTGAACACAGAGCCTATGAAATTAAAGACGCCTGAACGTACCCTTGCCGGTGCAAAGATGCTGGATGTTCAGATGCCACTTGAGCTGGTCCTCGGAAAGCGCATTCGGCTTGTCGATCTTGTTGCCGAGCACGAGAATGGGCGCCGCCGCCACCTGAATCATCAATCGTCTCGTTGGTTCGCAGCGGAATGAGATGCGTCGGGCAGAGAAGGACAAGCGAGAGGACGAACCTGCTCGTCGCGGAGGAGCGACTCCAGCTCGGCCTTGCTCTCGGCGATTCGTTCAAGATCCGCCACATCCACAATGAAAACGATCGCGTCGACGGCCGGGAAGTACTGCTTCCAAACTCTTCGCGCTGAAAACATCCGTATTTAGCACAAGAGATGAAGTCATTTTGTGCCTTTGGATGAACGTGTGATGTGGTCAAAATGCGCTCAATTTGTGCTGTCTTTTCTTCTCGTTCACCCAGTGTTGAAACATCACAAAGCACAAGGGGTTGAAGGAGTGGGGTGATAGGCGCGTGATCACGAACTTGCCCATCACGCTCTCGCCCGTTATCCAGTATTTGGGAATGATTCCCCAGAAGTATCCGGGAATCGGATATGCTCGGGCAGCTACAAATCGAGTGCGCATTGCTGATCAAACAAAACAAACGACGAAATAAATTGGCTTAGTGAACTCGCCTTGTGCGTGGCCGCCCAAATCGAAGGTGGTGAAGCGGATGCCGCCGAGCGAAAGTTCTTCCGACGCTGAAAAGATCGAAATCAGATTAACTGCATTAAGAGAGAAGAAAGTTTTCACTTTCGAATCTAGCAGGTCAAGTTCCCCCAACATGTCCCCTCTACGCAATACCGGGATCGCCGCCTCCTCTCTCTCCACATACGAAAACGTGTTAGCCCCTCGTGCTGAAGTGGAGGAATACTCGTCTAGGCGCTCGCTGTCTGTCTCAACTCAGCCGCTTCCCTTCCCTCTCACTCATGTGATGAGTGTTCGCCTCAGCTGAACATTGAGTGTCCGATCGATCGATAATCAGCTGATCTCGAACGTGCACTCTGATCGCCCCTTTCTTGATGACGATAAACTACACAACACAAGTACAGAAAGTGTGTAAAAGGCACTTCTTCTTCCTCTTAAGATTCTTTCGATCAACCGCAAGAATGGAAGAGAACTCGTGCTAGCTCAAAAGCTTCTGATCACGAGTCGCGGCTGATAGTCCAACAGAGAGATTGCATCACCAGCACTTTTTCCTTGGTCCAAGAAAAGAAAGACAAAACGTACTGGGATGGAGAGTGGGAACGTGCTGTGCCATCCGATCGTCCTTGAGCATGTGAAGAAGTGTCGTCTTTCCCGCATTGTCCAAACCGAGGAACACCAGCTTTCCGTTCTTCTTTGTCAGTCCTACAAACACGTCATTCAGTTTGGAGCTAAAAGTTCTAGGAAGTCATGAAACACTATTTTACAGAGAATCACTGCAGTAGAACTGCAAACAAAAGAGATATTGAGCCAAATTCTTAGTACACGTGTCGTAAAATGACGGTTCCGCGCACGAACTCAAGAGAAAAGAGTTGAAGACTGACCGAGGTAGTTGAGGACGCCGGAGAACCAGTCCCAGATCCACGACATGGCTCCAAATCGATGCTGCAAGCTGAGGTGAGTAAGAAAGTGGGCGAAAGCACGAGCGCGACAGAAGACAGAACGCGCCCGCCCTCAGACGTGGTCCAGCCCCCTTCTCTCCGCCCGCCCGTTCGCTGACTATCGCGCCCGCGCCCCAATGCTACGCAGCGAAAACGGTTCAAAAAGTTCCACGTGGAGGCGAAGCTCCGGAGGTGATGCTCCATTCCACAGACTCTTTTTGTCAGGCCGTCCTTGTGGTCTGCGAGCAGAGAAAGTGACGCGGAAGAAAAGTGAACACCATTTGTGAACGAAATCGCACGATAGAGGCGACTTTTCAAATGGTTCCCTTCCTTACTCCGTTTTCCACCTTTCGCCGTCCACTGACACATTTTCTTCGACCTTGAGACAAGAAATTGAGGCAAAATAAACATTCGCTGCGTGAGTGACCGACGGTCAGCTGGTCGAAAATCGATTGCCCTCGGGGCTCTGCAAAAAGCCTCGAGGGGACAGCAGCCCCTCTAGCGTCTCAAGTGACCATCTGTCCACTCTTTGCCTTTTCTTGCTCTCTTTCTTATTCTCTTTCTTGCGAGTTCGTGTTAGACTCTGAACGACACGCTCATTACTCTTCTCTGTTCAGAAGTCGCTGTTGGATGCAGCCGCGATGGCTTCCTTCGGCACCTCCTTTGGATACAACTTTTCTGGACAAGTATGTTTTGTCTTTTATTTCAATGCTTTTTTTTCTAGTTTGTGGCCCGAGTCATTTCGTTCAGCATCAATATGTTTCTACTCCGAGTCGTCGACAAAGCCTTACTCGGTCTCGTAAATGTCAGGTGGGTGTTAGTTACAATTTTAGTTCGCTTTCTCTTTGCAGACTTACACTCTTGTACATGACGATCTTGTTCTTGACTCGGGAGCCCTTTCGAAAGGGCGACATTCTTAGCGCCTCTGTGCCCAAGTTCGTCAACCTTCTCTGGTTCAGGTTTGGAATTCTTCTTCGTTCGAGACAGAATTTTTTCAGTCCTCTTTTGTGCCTCGGCGTGTCCTTCGTTTGTACAATTTTGTGGTCGACGTTTTCACCGGTCTCTTCACTCTCATGCCCTTTCTGGGCTATTGCCGCATTTGCCTTTTCTGCCTTTCTTGAGGGACTTGCTGAACCCTTCGCCACGATTGCTTTTCGGTGACAATTTCTTACCGTTATTTGAAGTTTAAGGTTTTCCTTGCAATTTCACTTTGCTTTTGCGCAAAGCCTTCTAGTGTTTCTTCAGCGAGTGATAGTTTTTGTGCTTATTCTTTCAACAAGCGTGGACCATCTTACTCTGTTTGTCACGGCTCAGGTCTGTGCTCCTTCACTTTTCACGGTGATTGTAGATTGCCTCTTCGGCGGTGTATTTGGCATTCTACGTCTTCTCTTTCTGGAGATTGCTAAACCGAAGAGCACCAGGTTATTTTATGGCGAGAAGTGAAAATAGTTCTTTCAGAGTTGAAAGCATTCCATGGTCAGGGTTTCTCAGCTGTCTTGCCCACTCGAGACGTTGGCATTGAGAAAGAGGCGTTCGCCTCGGTGAAGACCCTCTTTGGACATTCCATTGTGAAGCAACTCTTGACTGATGGATCCGCCTATGTGATGACTTTCACCAATATGCTCACTCTTGAGCAGCAAGGTTAGGACTTTTCTCGTTTGCTTACGTTTGCAGCTGTCTATGAAGCGATTGAAAAGATAGGAAGTCTGGTGGCAAGAGTGGTACTTGCACCACTCGAGGACACTTGTTTCGCCTACTTCTCCACTCATCTCAACAAGAACTCAAAAGATTTGGGCATCCAGACTGTATGTGTTGCATGGCAATATTGTACCAATTGTCTTGAGGAAAGCCGAGACACGGTGATCAAGACCTTCACTGCCGCACTTCACTTAACGATTGTTATTGGTGGAATGGTGGTCACATTTGGAATTCCTTATTCGAGCATCGCTGTCTGGCTCTATGGTGGAAGTCTCCTCTACAACAACGGAGGTCTGAGTTTTTCATCTGGTCAACGCTTGGTTTAGGAGCTCTCTTGTTGTCGCTCTATTCTGCTTACATTCTGGTCATCGCTGTGAATGGTATCACGGAGTGCTTCGCTTTCGCCACCATGACTAAGGATCAGGTTCGCACTTTAACTTTTTTTATGTGAATTTTATTTTTCCCTTCAGATCGTGTCCCACGGTGGATTCATGTTCCTTCTGGCCTTCCAGCATCTTGTCCTGAACATCGCCTTCTGCTACCAGTTTGGAGCAGCAGGTTTCGTCCTCGCCAACATGATCAACATGGCTGCGAGAATTTATTACAAGTGAGTGATGAGAAGCTAGACATTCTTGACGTTTCTAGCTGGCGACACATTTCGGGATTCCTCGGATCGCAGCGACCTTCGGTCATCGCCATTCTGCCGACCTTCTCCACCTTCGCCTTCCTCGTCTTCTGCCTTCTCGTCACGTCTTTCTCACAGTTGGTATGAACTCTTTCATCCAGGCAGTGGCTTGACGTCAATTCTTGTTGATTAGTGCAAAATGAAATAGACAAGAGGCCAACATTTTGGCAGAGAAGGCGCATAGAAGGGGACGCCCTTGCGAGCAGTAGGGGGATGCATGAGACGACGCGGTGCTCGCAGCGAGGGCCGGTGATTTAGTGTGGTCGACGAGTGAATTGAGCCGTTCTTCAGCCGCCGTCAGGAATTGGTCTATTCACGCGCCGACCATTCCTCTTGCTCGCCGCGCCCCTCCAATTCACCCTGAAAGAGCGAAAGAGAAAAGAAGCAGAAAGTGACGTGGTTTGCAGTTGTTCGCCTCGACCCCTGGTCTCTTCCACTCCGTGGCTCACGTCGCCGTTGGATGTGTCCTCTTCGCCTTCTTCATCGCCTTCCTCTACGCAGAAGACATCCACGTGCAGGCGTTAATCCACAATTTCTTCCATTGGGACTAGGTCTTGCTTTCTCTTGTTCTAGTTACATTTCGCTAGCCTTGTTTGTTGTTCAAACTTACTTTCAGTGAATACGGATTCATTGTAAATAGTCAAGTTCTAGCTGGTTCTAATTTGTTGATTGCTAAGGATCTCAAGATTGTTGTTGTGATATGCTTTCCCTTTCTATCTACAATAAAAGTACAAGAAAGAGACATTGACGTGAAAGAGGACTTTTGCGTGTTGGAGAGAAACTCGTTGAGAGAAGTGGCTAAGTAGAAGTCATTTGTTGCTCGAAACGGCGTCGACGAATGAGGTCGGAGCTCTCGCTTCGACTCTCTTTCCCTTTTCTCTTCACCTCGAGAGAAGTTTGCTCTCACATCATGTTTTTCGATGTGCCTCCTGTGCATAATTCGAGGCGAGACGAATGAGTTCTCGTGCTCTCAACCAATTCATCAACGCCCAGCTGACCCGCCTGAATTAGTCGCGCCTGAAACATACAACGGACGGGTTGGAGAAGGGGGCAGAAGGGGAGAAGAAGAAGATCTCAATCCAACATTCGCGGTCTTCATATCTCGAGACGACGCTTTATAACGATGACTGAGAATAAACATCGAGGTGCTTCTTTCTCTCCTTCCTCAAGTGAATGTCTCCTCCCTGAACAGCTGTCCCCTCCCTCCCACCGCCCCTCCTCGTCGTCTCCAAGGAGAGAGGCCGGGGCAGTTCATCCTCCTCCTCCTCCTTCAATCGAATTCTTCGTCCACAATCCAAGGCGACCAAAATTGGCGCGAACCTCGCCTCGAGGCGACTCGGCGGACGAGGAAAAATTCGTCGCCCCGCCCCTCGTCCCTCGTCCACGCTCCTTGCCGTCTCCCTTCCCCTCCATGTGGTGGCTCTTCGCCCTCTTCAACCATGTCGTCGAGCCAACTGTCGTCGCAGGTTCCCTTCATCTTCTCCTTGAGTCTTTCCTCTCAGGACTCAATCCGGGCACCGTCCTCTATGGTCGAGGATGCACGCCGAAGCAAGACGGCAATCCCCTCGCCCTGGGAGTCTTCATGCCGATGACGACGAGCTTGGATGACCCGACACGGCCGGACTTGATGCCCGTGATGGACTTGGCCCTTGACCACATCCACAACCATTCCTGTGTCCTCGACGGCTTCCGAATCGTGCCCGTCTTCAAGGACACCGAGGCGAGTCTCTTCTCCTTCATCGAGAGTTGTTTGCCTTCGAGCTTCTCCTCGGCCATCGAGTCCCGCGAGTTCTCTTCCATATAACCGAATCAGGATGCGTCTCCAGCCGCCTCGAGGCTTCTCCCCGTCCTCGTGCCCCAACTTGCACCCTCGAGTGCCTCCTTCTTTCACTCGGGGCTCCCCTCTCGTCTAAGGGCGAAGGTCTTCAAGTCGGCCGAAATTCCAAAGTGGCGTTGGCTGTGATTTTAGAATGCGCACACGCTAGCGGCCGTCGTTGGAATGACTCCTTCGGGGCTTATGGGTCGCCCTTCTCTCTTCATGAGAAATGGAGACAAGCCAGGTTGCGAGCAAGCTCTGTGAAGGAGGGGAAAGGAGGCACTCTCTCGGAAAACGTCTCTTTATTTCTTCGCCTCCTCGACCAAAAGTGGCTTCGATTGTTCCTTCTTCCTGGGCTTTCCTTCCTCCTTCTTCTTCCTTGCCACTTCAAGAGGGCCGTGGGAGTCGCGGGAGCTTAGCCAGGTTTCCAAAGTCAAGATTGACACTTCTTCCTTCACACATACACGGCATGAATTTGTAATGGAATCGTGGCATGAGAACGGAGAAGGGAAGAAGAGGGAGAAGGCGACACCTCCTCTTCTGCCTCTATTCAAGGGCTCAACGAAGAAGAAACTGACTAATTGTTTCATTCCAAGAGAGAATGAAGAAAGAGGAGTTGGATGTTTCAGTGCAAGGCGTCTCTGGGAATGAAGTCTCTCTTCGATCTGATCGCCTCGAAGCCTCGCCCGGTGGCTCTTCTCGGCGGCACCTGCACCAATGTGAACGAACCCGTGGCGATGGCCCTCAAGCACTGGCACATCGCCCAACTCTCCTACGCCGAGACTCACGCCAAGTTCGCCTCGGCCGACTCGAGAGAGGTCCGTTTTCAGTCTCCCTTTCGTCTTCCTTCTTGGGTGAGAAGGGAAGAAACTCGAGAAGGGAGACTCCTCGTACTTCGGGGGGACACGTAGGAACGAGGATTAGCCCTTGGTCTCTAGATGAACATGACGAGGGAGGAGAGAGGGGAGAAGGGGCAGAATTGGTCTTTGGAAGAAGAAAAGAAGTCGCAGTTGAATGAGCATGAAAGACAACAACGAGGGGACCTCCACTATTTTGAGGAGGAGAGAAGGCTTGCCCCGGGGCTCCCCTCTCCCAGCGAGTTCCTTCTACGTGTGCCGTGCATTTAAGGAGAAAAGACGGCAACATCCACGTACGACAAAGCCGTCCCCAATATGTTTCACGAAAGAAGAAGAAGGAGTTTGCAGTTGTACCCGACGTTCTTCCGAATTGTGCCCGGCGACCGGAATGTGAATGCAGCTCGATGCCAGCTCGTTCATCATTTCAATTGGAGTCGAGTCGGAACTGTGAAGCAGAGCGACGAGCCGCGATATGCCTTGGTAGACCTCCTTGAAGAGTGCTCATTGAAGACTTCAGCCCCACGAGGCGTTGACGACGAGACTGGAACACGGCTATGGGAAGACGGTCGTCTACACCGCCGGCATCTCCCATCACGAGATCGACAATGTCGGCGCTGAACTCGAAGAACTCAAGGTTCTCCTTCAAGAGGTGAGAAGGTGTTCAGAAGCGAGACGTGAGAATCATCATCGGCGACTTCGACGAGGAGATCGCCCTTCGAGTCATCTGCGAGGCTTTCATGAGACAGATGTACGCCCCCACTTATGTCTGGATTCTGCCCGGGTAAGAGACTCGTCTCGTCTTCTCTGAAGGAAGTAGTTATCACTCGACCAAGTGGATGGACCCGGAGGCGTCGAACTGCACGAGGGAGGAGTTGGACCGAGTCCTCGAGTCCCATTTCGCCCTCGAGTTTGCCGTGCAGAGACACGAACAGAGGAGGAGACTCGTCAATGGAAAGGTCTCTCTTCCCCCTCTTCAAGACAAGACTTGGCAGACGGCGGCCGAGGTGAAGTCGGATCTGGAGGCGGTGTGTGCTGGAAGACAGAACTGTGGCGGTCCCTGGGCGGGCTATCTCTACGACGGTCTCTGGACACTGGCCCTCGCCATGAGGGCCACCTTGGACGAGACGGGCGGCGAGGTGCAGCACTCCGTCCTCATCTCCGCCCTCAACAACTCCACCTTCCAGGGAGTCACGGTTAGTCTTCTTTGCTTTGTTCGTTCTATGCGCTAGAATGTGGAAGACCGGGCCTGAGTTTTGTTGAAGCTGCTCGAGTCATGCACGTCTCTTTGCTGCTGACGAAGGAAATCGCAGTGAGGGAGAAGGGAAGGACGCGCGGGAGAAGTCGAATCCCATTCCCCTTCGCTTATCGCATTCGCACGCATCCCAGTTCTCCCGCTGCCCCTTCTCCAAGTGAAGAAGAAGCTAGGAGATGTTCTTGCAGGGGACAGTCCGTTTCGAGAACAACGAGCGTCTCGGCCTCGTGGACATCCACCAATGGAGGAACGGCTCCTATGTCTTCGTCGGCCACTACGACGCCGCCGATGACAGAATGAGACTGAACGAGACTCTTCTCGGAGGTTGGAAGGGAAGAAAAGAGAAGAAGGGGAAGCAGGATGGAATCCTCCCCTGGACGCGACGGTGACGGTGCATCAACGGCAGTACATCTCCTATCCTCTGTTCATGTTCATGGCCTTCCTCGCCTGTCTCTTCATCTCCCTCGCCCTCATCTTCCTCGCCATCAATGTTCGATACAGGGAACACAGGCAAGTGCCAGTCTCTTCTTCAGATAAAGGGAGCTTGCAGATTCATCAAGATGTCGAGTCCGAACATGAACAATCTGATCATCGTCGGCTC
This sequence comes from Poikilolaimus oxycercus, assembly GCA_034700245.1. Lineage (NCBI taxonomy): Eukaryota > Metazoa > Nematoda > Chromadorea > Rhabditida > Rhabditidae > Poikilolaimus > Poikilolaimus oxycercus. The sequence goes on from JAQIXL010000291.1 coordinate 15,322, forward strand.
CATCCTCACCTACATCTCCGTCATCCTCCTCGGCATCGACACGCGTCTTCTCTCGGAACAACAATTCGTCAATCTCTGCTATGCAAGTCCTTCTTCTTCTCTTCAAGGGGAGAGAGGGGCGATGTCGCCCCCTCACAAACGACGAACTCCCAGGGGAATGTCACGAAATCTAAAGGAAATGCGTCTTCGAGCACCCCCGACATGGGACAAGACGAGGGGAGGGAGGGAGCGGAAGCTTCAAGCATGAACCCTTGGACAAAATGTCCTCGGAGTTGCTGGCAGCCTCATTTTTGAAGGCCTCGTTGTATCAAGGCAAATATACGAGGAGAAGACATGCAAGGTGTCGCTTTTTCCTCGTCGCCCACCTTCCCTTTTTTGGCTGGGCACCAAGATCAATGAAGACACGAAGAGACACCTGAAGTGGTCCTTTTTCAGGCGAAGACTTGGATCCTCTGTCTCGGCTTCACCGTCGCCTTCGGTTCGATGTTCTCAAAGACGTGGAGGGTCCATTCAATTTTCACGAACATTCGAATGGACAGAAAAGCCATCAAGGACTACAAGGTGCGCCTCCTTCCTTTTCCCCTTTCAAGGCTCAGCTCTTCATGATCCTCGGAGGCCTTCTGCTCGTGGATGTGGTGGTGCTCTCGGCGTGGGCCGTCTTCTCGCCCTTCTCCCTCTCCATCGTCCATCTCTACTCCATTGTCAGTCTTTCTCCTTTGACTCTTGACGTGTTGCAGAACTCGGAGAACTTGGTGATTGTGCCGGAACTGGAGAAGTGCCACAGTCCGAACTCTGTCATCTTCCAGGCCATCCTCTATTCCATCAAGGGACTTCTCATGGTAGAAACAAGACTCAGCTTCAGTCTCCTCCTTCAGATTCTTGGTTGCTTCCTTGCCTGGGAGACGCGCCATGTGAATGTTCCCGCCCTCAACGACAGCAAGTACATTGGAATGAGTGTCTACAACGTGGTAGTCATGTCCATCCTCGGCCTCGCCATCTCCTTCATCCTCCAGGTTACCGTAACTCCACTGTGGATTTCGTCTCAGGACCGAGTGAACGAGGCCTTCGGACTCACGAGCATCTTCATCATCTTCTCCACCACTCTCACTCTCTGCCTTGTCTTCGGACCCAAGGTTAGATGAGGAAGAAGAAAGGAGAGGGAGTTCAGGTGGTGGAGTTGCTTCGAAACCCGCAGGGCGTGGAGGCGAAGGGCTATCGTCGCGGCTTCATGAAGTCCGTCGTCGCGAAGACGAACCCTAACGCCGCTGTCGCTAACAACAATAACACGTGTGTCTCTGCTTCTTCTCTTAGTTGCCCGAGTCTTCCACCTTGGTCGTCCCTCGCCTTCTTTGTCTCGTGAGGAAGCGCGCAGATTCAAGCTTTTCGTGCTTTTCTCCATTTGTCTCGTTCCGTGCTCTGCTTCTCCCCTTCCCCGGTCAATTTCATATTCATTCCCTCAATCAAGAATCAACTTCTGCAAATTCTTCTAAAGGAAGACCACAAATCGTCTCCTTCTCCCTTTCTATTGAGAAACAGTCCAAAGTCTCCCGCTCCGAGAGTCGTGACTTTTGATGTTTCCCCTTTCCCTCGCCCTTCTCGTTGACCCGCCATCCCTCGAAAGAACACCTGGCCCTCGACGAAAACTTGTCCCGACCTCTCTCGCAGAGGGCCGAGAAGACGTGGCTTGAGGAGCTTGCGCTTTGACCCGTCGCCTGGCTTCTTCAGAAATTGATAGAATGCGAGAGGAAGAGAGAAGAGAGAGAAGTTGTAGACAACAGAGCGAGAAGGAACTTCTTGCCCGAGTGGAGACCGAGAATCAACTTCGACATCGATATCTCCATCAGGTTCGTCCTTCTTCTTGAGAGGGGAAGACGAGTCAAGGCTAAAGTTTCTTCCACAAGTCGTCCTTTTTTCTCTTTCATTCCCCCAGTTGAAAGCTGACCTTCAAGGATTCACACGACGGGGGAATGCTATACTTCCTGGAGGAAATGAGTTTCATCCAACAAGAGATGGTCGTGACGATGAGGAAGAGGAGATTCTTGCAGAAGACTCTTCAACTGCGAGATCTCGTGGAGAAGCTTCGAGCGATGGGAGACTCCCAGTTCACTCAACAAGGTCCGTCCTTTCTTCTTCTTTATTGCTTCTTTTCTTCTTCTTCTCAGAGAAAGGGACATGAACAGAAAATATCACACAGTCGATATTGGGAGGAGATCCTTCAACAAGAACCACTAGCGACATTAGAACACTTCAACTTGGAGAAGATAAGGCAGATGAAAGAGGTGATGGTGAGGGACAGCTCCTATCTTCGGCCCTCGACAAGGAGGGGTAGCAGGAGGAGGAGGAGGGAGGGCGGGAGGGAGGCGACGTGCTTCGAGGCATGGGCAGGGGGAGTCTGCGTCGCCACTCCGAACAAGGCGCTCATGCCCGTGGCGTCGGCGTCGTTGCACAGATGGGAGGCGCAGCAACAAAATCTGCAAGTTCCCTTCTTCTTGGGAGAGGACAAACCGAGTATGCAGAATGGACTTGTTCGAGTGGAGAAGATGCTTGTCCTTCAAGAAGGTCTGCTGGATGGAGGCGTCGAGGGAGTCGAGGGATCGACAGCCCGTCGAGAGGGGAGGGGGAGGAGTGGTCAGCACCTGGTACTGGGTAGTCTTCGTCTGAGAACAGGGAAGAAGACTCACCTGCACGCGGTTGCTCAGATCGACCTTCGAGGGCTTGTGCTTGCGATGTGAATGCTTGGGACTGAGAGTGGAAGGAGGGGAAGGGGAGGAGGAAGAGGAGGCGATCCACTCGACGGGTCGCGTGGCGGGCGTCGTGTCGGCGTGCGACGGCGGGAGTCGAATGCCTCGATACTCGCACGCCTCGGCGAACACACAAAAACGATCGAAGTGCTGAGTGACGAAGGAGGAGGACGGCGTCGTCAAGGCGTAGTACTCACTGTAGCACACCTGCAACTTCTCTTCTTTTGACTCTTTTGAGATGTTCTGGGAATCTCTTTCCAAGTCTCATTCCCCTTTACTAACTAGCAAGGAGAAGAAGAAGAAGATTCCTTGCAACTCCAGCAAAGAAAAGGCGAAAGCGTTTTTCGCGACGAGCGCCTTGAAGTCGCCAGTCGTCTGACGAGATCAATTAGTTTTCGGAGGAAAGCAAGCCGGGGAAGGGGAGAAGGAGGGAGAGACCTCGAAGGCCAATGAAAACGTCGACCCGTGACGGACGAGGCGACTTTTCTCCCTTCTCCCGCTTGAAACCCAAGCCCGGAGGAGACCTTTGACTGCTTTCTGGGAACGAGAGAATGACAGAGAAATTCTGACTCCTCGAGACTTCTTCAGGGCCGAGAATCGGCTCCGTCTCGCCTTGAGCCGGCAATCCGGCTTCGTCCACTCTTCCGAGGTGACGCGGCTCTCTGCTCCAATGCCTCCCTTCCCTCCTCCTTCCCCTGTCCCCCCTTGAAGAGTCTCAAGAGATGGCTGTCGACAGGGCAATTACGTGCTGGCATGAAACGCTTTCGTCGATTCTCGCCTGACAGGGAGTCATTGAGAAGGAGAGGAGAAGGGAGAGTCACCGGAAACTCGCGAGCCTCACTTGGCCCCCGAGGGGAGAGACACCTCCGCTTTCCCTTGCTTTCCAGGAAGTTGTGAAGTGGCTGAGAAGAGAACGCCTCAGTCGGGCGACGGCAACTTCGTTATGACGAGATTTGTAGGGGAAAGGAGAAGAAGGAGTTGAATGGTCGAGTGGAGGAGGGGAAGAGAGAGAAGATCGAATCTGGCATCTTTCCTCTTGAAAGGAAGAGAAGGAACGCGCCCCCTCATTTGCATAATTTACTATGAAGCCAGCGAGTAGCCTCTATTAGAGCAATGAGCTCTCCCTCCCTTCATAGTCTGAACTCTTCTCATCAAGAACCAAATTTGAGAGAAGCTAAAAGGAGAAAAAACGTTCTTGTTCGTTCCCATGAGTGCATGAGGATCTTCGTCTCTAGGTTCTCTCCCCGTTCGCACCAAAAAAGCCCGCCTCGAATCATCGTAATAGTGTGCGTCTTTTGCCTTGGGAACGAGGGCGATCTGCGCGTAAACAGCAAGCGGGTCGAAGGCTGAAGCCGCCTTTCGAGGTGTGGAGGGAGGCCGGAAAGGGCCTCGGAGCTCCTTTGTGCCTCGACTCGGAAGAGGGCGACACCTTGATGAAAGCGAGACTTCTCTGGCCTCAGAAATTGGAGAGGAAGACGAAGAAGGAGAAGAGAGAAGAAAGGCGAGCCGCCACAGCGGAAGGCGCCATTTTGTTTGTTTGAGTCTCTCGTCGCACACCTTCACACATTTCAGCATCACGCACATTCTCTCCTCCTCCTCTTCCCTCTTCTGCCACAAATGGGTCCCGCCATGAAAACAACAATGTCCGATTCTATTACGGTAATTGGCCAAATGAGTCAGCGGCGGCCTTGTGGGAGGGAAACTGGCAAACGACGTTTGTCGCCCTCAGAGAGACGTTCCCTTTCTTTTCGAGAACTGAAGGCGAAATTGAGTTGAAACATATAATCGTCGGGTTCGAAGGCTGTCCCTGCTCGGGGCTAGGTTTGAGGCTGAGAAGGGAGAGAGAAGAAGAAGAAGGGAGAAGGGGATCATCAAAGAGACACCATGAATTCTTGAAGCGAGGGCGACGTCGTCAAAAGTCGCCGTCACACTTGCAAATGCCTACGAAGAAGTGGAGGGAGGCTTGTTCTTGGGAGAGAAGGGGGAAGGAGGAGTACCTGTCCAGTCTTGCACACGGCCGTCGTCTCGGGGAAGGCGGAGGAGGAGTCAAAGCAGGTGAGGGCAGCCAGCACTTGGTCGACGAGGGAGAAGAGACAGGCCAAGAGGGACAAACGCATCATACATAATTAGTCTTCCAAGAGAATATTGTAGAAGGAAGAAGGAGCTTGCAGATTGGTGCTACAGCGCCCTCGGAGCGAGGTCGTCGTCGGCCATGGACGGTGGCTTGGACTCCACGAGGTGAGCGAGGACGAGGGAAAGGGGAGGGCAAGGGAGGGAGGGAGAGGGCCCGCCCCTTTGACGCCCCTTCGAGGTCTCACACTGAGGCTCCAAAGGGTGAGAGTCTTCCTCGAGAAGCACGAACTTCATTGTGTTCTCTCGACGTCGGAGTCCGAAGGTGAAGCCAAAGACAAAGGCCGTGTATCTCGTGCTCTTTTTTGTTTCCCGGGAAGGGAGCCCCAAATAGCGTCTAGCTGATCTCCATGGAGGCGTCTCTTCCTCCGATGTCATGCCGCTCCTCGGGGATCTTCCCTTCTTTTTTTCACGTGGGAGGACGAGAAGCTTTGACGGGGAGCCGGATCCACGTGGAAGTGTGAGGGGAGAAGCTTCCAAATCGGGGTGAAAGAAAATAGAGAAAACAGGAAACAATTTGCTTACTCTCGCCCTCGACGAGCAATGGACGAAGATGGAAATTCCCTTTCTGTCCACACAGCTCTCACCATCCCCCTCTCGAAGAACTATATTTGACTCTTCTCATGGAGAAGTTCTGGGAATGTTGGACTGCACGGAGATCTCCCTTCCCCCGTTGATTCATGCAGCTTCTGATTCAACGAACTGCAACTCCCACTCCCACTCAAGCGATTGAAGAAGAAAAAAACAAATCTGCGATTTGGTTACGCAAGCATGTGCAAGCTGGCGCATTTCCGTCTTAGCACGACGACCCCGGAAGACTGATGCTTGCAGGGACGACAACTGCAACGGCTCCTCGTCCCTCCTCCTCGACAGCTGTGAGTTGTCCCCGTTCCTTCTTTCTTTCTCCTCTTGCCCAACCGTGTGAATCGAGTGTGAGAGCAGTTCCTTTTCAGCGCGTCGCTAGTCTCTCGGGGTAAGACCTCAGCTCGTCCCCCGCCTGCATCCTCCTTCCTCTCTCGTCTTGTCCTCCTTCCAGAGTCTGCCCGCCGCGTCTGCTGCATGTCCCGCTTGTCCTTCTCGTCCTTCTCCTCTCTCGAGGCCGCCTCCCCTCTCTGTCCTGCATCCTTCTCCTCTTCTCAACTCGTACAAGTCTTCTCTTTTCAGTCCGAAGAAACGAGCGAGGAGACTGGCCGTGGATGGACCCGCGACAACCTTCTACAATGCTTTGATGCTCTTCCCTCTTCTTGTGCAGCAGACTTCTTCACGGGATCTCCCCCAACACACTTCTCTCGCCACCTCAGTCGCTTACATGTCCCTTGCTTCAGCAATAAATGCACTTTCTTCGCTCGATGAGAAGAGCAAGAAATGCTTTGTCATTCTAAAAACGAAGACTAGGAGAGTCTTCATCGGACTCACTACGTCTTCATTCAAGTTTGGCGAAGACAGCCTGTCGGTTACAAGCGAAATCTCTCGATGTAACGAACAAATGCACAATAATGTTGTATTCTTTGATTGGGTAAAGGGCAACAAAGAAAACAGGAATGGGATGAGGGACGCACTTCTAAGGGAAAGCCCGGGTGATGTCAGAAGTGCTTAAGACTTACAGAAATTAAATAAAAGAGTTCCTAGGGCAAACAATAAAACTCAAATAGCTCAACAAGACATTACTAACAGAAGCAAATGGGGGAAGAGGGGATGAAAAACCACGCACAAGATGGGACATAAAACGAAAGAAAGCACGCAACGAGGAAATACCAGAATACTTTCGATACCCGTGATATACTCGATCCTTGAAATCACGCTTGCTTGTAGCGGAGAGAAAAATAGAGATGCCCGTCTAACAAGGAATAGCGAAAGAATGACTTGAGGTGAAAGACAAGGCTGCACATACAACAGAATCACTTGAGCATTTCCTTGCGCGACACTACCTACTGCGGGTCCGAGCCGAGACCAGCATCATCACCAGAGTCACAGTTGCCGGGCGAAGCAGGAGGGTAGACCAGGTCACGCAGCTTCTCATCCCCATACTCGCACACCACCGTTTGCTGACGCCTACAACTTTCCAGTAAACAACCACAAACGGTTCAACGAACCTGTGGATGGCAGTCAGGAAGCGGATGGCCTCGGGTCCAGCCTTCACTCCGGGGAAGGAGCAGTTGTTCAGCATGACGAGCTCGACGGCAAGCTTCTCGACGGCCCTCTCCATGTTCGGCACATCTCGCATGTGGAAGTTCACGTTTACGAACTCGAGCGACTTGACGCGCCACGCACGCACATGGCAGATGCCCCTACAAAGACAACATCTTACTTCCAACTTATTACTTCACACAAGTCAAGCTTTCATTTCCATTCCTGTTGAAATCAGTTGAACGAGCATACATACCTGAGGAGACGGGAGAAGGAGGGATAGTTGGCTGCGAACGGACGACGATCACAAGGCGAGTGAAACTGCAGGATGTACTTGCCGCCCCTCGTTTCCATCACCGTGAGACGCTCGGGCGCCAGGCCCGCCGCGTACATGAACTCCACTCCCTGAAACAAGCATTCGTCATTCTCATCTCTCTCATGCGTTTTGCTCTTTTGCTGCTCTAAACACGTGGAACAGTCGCATGAGACGCGCCCCGAGATAGGTGTCTACTCGCGCTATAGTCTTCGCGCGTCACTGCTCGCGTTCCTGAGGGCACGCGGATTACAACCCCTCCGCCACATTTCCAGGCGAGTTACACCAGCTAGGGTCTTGCACCAAGACGACGACGCATCCTTCCCCCAGCTGCTCCTTTATCTGACTCACGCGGAAAGAACGCCCGGCGAACCACGCCGCGACCACGAAAGGCGCAACTCCCGGACATAAATATGACGTAGACAGACGTTCTGATAGCAGCCCTCTGTGACGCAGCATTACAAATCGACAAACATGCCTCCATCATATGAATTAGATTACAAATGCCCATGAAGCGATATCTCACCACGAAGAGACGGCTCTCCTCCCACAAAATTAGTCTTCTGCTCACCTGCAGGAATTCGGCACCAGTTGTCTTGAGAAGGACGCGCTCAGTCGCGAGAGCCACAAGCGATTTCACCTCGTACATTTCGGAAACTAAACAGAACACATCATTTCGAGCCACCCATGGTGAATGCGATACGCGAAAAATATGAAAGCAGCGCCTTTAAACCCGGAAGCAAATTTATCGAGATTTGATGGGCTGCGCACAAATCGTCAGCAATTCTAATCTTTGGATAGTAGTCGCGCGCATTTCGAAAGGAAGGTAGAGAAGAGTAACGACAAGCAAGCTAAGCGAATGAAGAAGCAATGAGTGTTGACGAGGACCGAGGGACGCGCCGACCAGCGCGAGGCGGCGAGTGAGCGAGACGTCTCGGCGGCCACCCGCCCATCCGAAAACAACTAGGGCGTCGCGTCAACACCTGCACTCACACTAGAATGTGAAGTGAAAAGCGTATTCAGAAGCGCATTTTAATACGAAAACGAGGAGAGAGAAGAAACCCCGAGGTTAGCGAGAGGTGAAAGTGAAGAAGGCTGACCGACAGCGCGAATCTTCAAGAGACCGGCAGGGCGGGGCAAAACAAGAGAAAGTGATGACGTCCTGCTCCCCCCAAACACGCGCGCGCACAAACGCCCCCGAAATCGCGTCGGTGGAGCGCCGGACGGAATTATTGCGGACGCGACTCGCGGACAATTGCATGAATAGGCGTGAAAGCCACAACCGGTCTCTTCCAAAATCACAGCCTCTCTTCCATCTCCTCCAAATGTATCCAAACCGTTTCAACAGCTCGCTCACTTCGCTCAGTGCTTTCGCTTCGAATTGTGTTTTCAATGTTGGTAATTAACGAAGCAATACAAGTATCAGAGATGATGTACAAGCAATACATAGGCAATATGACGTCGACAAATAGGGAAAAAAAAAGAAGAAACGTCGAGATCCGTTGCCAGAACGAGGCCGACGAGGTTCTACTTCGTCCACGAGACCTTGGGAATGTCGTTGAACTCGGTGAGCGCGCCCATCTTCTCGTTGAATGCCTCCACCTAAAAGAATCAGCGTTTTATACGATCGCTTTTGGTTCGATAATGTCTGAGTAACACTGGAGACGGGCATTGATGCCCTATAAATGATTACTAAGCCGTTTTCCGAAGAACACATACTGAATCGTCTTCGCAAAACGTGTTTTCAGGAGCGACACTTACAACCCGGCTTACCTTTTCACGATGAGATATCGCTGCTTTCTTGATGAGCCGCATGTTTGTAGTGGCCATCTGTCGTTTCATGAAGGCAATCTAAACGTTCGTAAAATAACCGAGTAGTTAATGAACCTCTGCGGGAGTTTTCTTCAACGTTGTGCCTGAAGACGAAGGAGCGTCCTTAGAAGCAGGCTGCTGCTCGTCTCTCTCCTCCTGCTTCTTTTCCTTCTTCTTTTTGCTGGATTTGAATACGCCGGGATCCTTCTTAAGTTTAAGACCACCACGCACGACTAGTTCTTTGCGAACTTCCGCCATCCTAAAAGAAAACGAGTACTTCGGAAAGCCCGAATCAGGCGAACATGGTACTTACGGTTTACGAACCGCAGAGTCAAGCACGAATATAACAAACGTAACCGTTTACCCGATATTGATACGCGTAACGAGAAGAATTTTGAACATTGCACAGGAATATTATTGAGAAAATATGACAGCTTCAAGGAATGAGGTCGTACAATCTCAGAACCCTATGACATAAAACATCAAACATTTAAAACTACGCCAACTTCATTCACTCACATGTGGTCTAAGGCCAGTATGTCGATGAAAGAACTAAAGCAATAAATCGAGGATGAAGACGGGGGAAGTAGGGCCTACTGCCTCGCAGCGGGTGTCTGCTGCTGGGCATCACACATGACCGCTGGCGGTGGGCGAACAAGATCACGCAGCTTCTCGTCACCATACTCGCACACGAGCGTCTTCTCCTGACTAACACCCAGAATCATGTCTCAAATGGCAAACCGATTAATGGCTGTGAGGAAACGGATCGCCTCCAGACCAGCGCTCACCCCAGGGAAAGCACAGTTGCGCAGGAGAACCAATTCAAGGGCAAGATTTTCGACCGCAGTCTAGAGACAACAACTTCGAGACGAAAGACGGACGCACCTCCAACAGCGGAATATCTCTCATGTAGAAACCAACGTTGACGAACTCAACGGATTGGAGATGCCATGCGCGCAAATGGGAAATGCCTCTTAAAGTGGATTGATGAGAAAGAAGACGAGCAAAAACCTCAGCAGGTGTGCCAAGGAAGGATAATTGGCAGCAAATGGGCGGCGATCGCAACTCGAGTGAAACTGGAGGATGAACTTGCCCTTCGACGTCTCCATAACGGAAAGACGCTTTGGTGCCAGACCCGCCACGTACAAGAACCGAACACCCTGAGACGGATTGGATGAAAGACAGCAAAGATGCAAACTTGAAGAAATTCTTCGCCACTCGTCCTGAGAAGCACGCGCTCGCAGGCCAACGCCACCAGCGACTTCACCTCAGACATGGTCTCTAAAGAAAAAAAGCTGCCTCTATGGCAAGAGAGACGAATTTCATAGCAAATAAGAAAGAGTGTGACGAAACAACGTTCTAGGAATGAATTGGAACTAAGAAGAGGGTCTTCTACATTCAGCAACGCATTCTAAAAACGAATAAACTGGCTAATCTGCACCGCATGTGGCTAATGCGGGTGATCAACAAATGGGAAGGCTAAGGCACTATAAACGCAGCAAGCGAAGTGAATGCCGACGAACATTCTGGAAGCCGTCCAACTGCGAAATGTTGGGAGGCGCGCGCTATTCGGCAGCACGCGCGCGATTTTCACGCGCACATTTTTTGAATTACGGTGTTGTTCCAGCACGAAACATCCATTTGGCACTGTTCTCCCTTGTTTCGACTTTTACGCCACATCGCGACATCATCTCGTTTCTCTGTGACTACGTTTGTGGTTTTAGCGTGCGAATAAACATCCCGGAGTTTGCGGGTGGCCAGTGAGGGCCTGAAACCTGAACGGATGTTCACGAAACGATTCACGCGTCCGGCAGTTTTTGCTTGGACACCGTCAAGTTCGCCGGTTCAGGTGCCCTTTTTTTTTGTTCTTTTGAGTAAGCGGAAATCTAGGGTCTTGTCGTAGCCGATTGTGCTCAACAATTCGATCCAACTGGGAATTCCAAGCTCGACTTTGTACCCATCGATGCGCTCTATCAGCGGCCCGACGACGTCTTCGAAAGTACTGTCAGTGTCGCAACGACTCACAGGTTTCCTTCAATCGTTGTTTACTTACTAAAGTGTTTAGGTTCAACGAGATTGTTGTTACGGCACCACAAGATGCTCATTTGAATGGATTGTGCGTGGGTGGTGGAGAAAATGGACACGTCAAGGTGTTCGATCTTCGCAAATTCATCGAAGGTGCACATTTGGATGATTTCTTCAAGTATTAGGTTCCGAAATTGACGTCGTTGCATCGCGTCGTGACCACCAAGGACACGTTTTGTCTGTCTCCATTTCACAAGACCAGAAATGGGTTCTTACCGGTGGCGGCAACGGTCAACTTTTGCTCTGGGATCTCGCCAATCTCCAGCAACCGTACTCACCCGGAACTCCGAACTTCAATGATCAAGTAAGCCTTGATCCGATTGGTCCAATCTAACAACAACTCTAGGTGAAAGTGGTGCGATGGAATATGTTCATGCAACAAGTGGCAGCTTCGCTTTCTTCTCATCGCTGCAGTCTCTGGGATGTTCGAAGACCAGGCGCACCGACGCTTGAACTTGCCGAGGTACTCTAGCATTCAGTTGTTTTCTGAAACGGAAGTATTAGGTTGGAGGGGGTGTTGATTGGACGGCTCTTTGCTGGTCTCCCACTACGGACATGCAGCTGGTGACCGCTTCGCAGGCGGATTCCGTGCCTTTGCTCGCTCTTTGGGACTTGAGATATCCGACGGCGCCGGTGCGAGAGTCGCGGCCGCACTCTCGAGGCATCACAGCTCTGCACTGGTGAGGAAGTGACATGTTGTGTAAAGACTTGTCACAGGCACGGGCGTGACGCGCGGCTTCTCATCTCTGCAGGCCGAGACGGAGACGTGCAAGTGACCGATCCCGAGTCCGCCACTCGTCTCGGAGCTCTGCCGGCCGTCCACGGGGACTGGGTCCGCGCCATTTCTGCAGCAGAATCATCGCCTAACCTGTTGGCACTGTCGCTCTTCCAGCACCCACTTCAAGTGGTCAACTTTGATTCCTTTGGTGCTGCAAACCAGACACAGGTGAGCAGAAGTTCTAGAAAAACTTTTTAAAGACAGACAGCGGCGTTTGAACCTGACAAAGAGAGTGACATGACAGCTTCAGGTGAACGGAGCTGGTGGAACGGTGGAACTCTCAGTGATACCTGCGTGGTCGTCTGCGCCGTCGGCCGGTGCTCGATTCGGATTTGGTGCGAAGATGGTCGCAGTCAACAAGGAATTGGATCAGCATGGTCGTGCCAATTACGTTGTCAATATCACCAAGGTTTGTTCTTTTTGTAAGCTTGAGCTTTCAGGTGGAACAAGATCCCATTTTGACGAACGAAGCTCAACAGCTGCAGAACGGAATCGAACCGGGTAATTTGGCGACATATTGCGAGGTAAAGGCTCCAACATTTCAAAATGCTTTAGGATCTTGCAAATTCGGCTGATGATCGGGAGGGACAACTCGTTTGGTCGGCTCTCATGGCGTCAGTGACCGGCGGTGCTCGAAGGGACTATATTCGATTGATGGGATACGGTAAAACTTGGCCATCAAGCAATGAAAAGTTACAGAACTGGGCGAGAGTGAAAGAAATGGGACAGCGACATCTGGAGTTGGGACGGTCGTTTCGAAGTCCGCCGATTCTTCTGAAAGCGAAGCTGATGAGGAGCTTCGATTGCCGCCTCTCGACTTTCAGCATATTGGTAATTGTGCTGGTTCCACCTTGTATGGCTCAGGCACTGATACGTGGGGACTTGTCGACGACTTGGCGAAACGAGATGAGCTCTCAGTGGTGGAAAAGCTTGTTGCCAAAGGAGATTTCGCCACAGCTTTCGTCGTTGCAAATTCATCCGACACAGATCGAAACCAGCTACTGGATCTTGTTGTCAAGCGCTATCTCCAAAGTTTGTCTTTTTCTGAGTAAAAGTTGGAGTTGCAGGCAATATGAGTGCGGACAAAAGGCTGTTGTCGACAGTTGCGGTTCGTCGTCTTCAAGACTACGTCGATGCCTCTCCTCTGGCAGACTGGAGACGAACTGTTTCACTTATCTTCGCCAGGTGTGCTTCTAAAAATTTCAGTTAATGATTTGATTTCAGAGAGGGTCGAAATCGTGTGACGCAGTCGTTGCGCCGTTTGATCGAGAGAGGAACAAACGCGCTGAAAACTGAGAGGAGCGAGGAGGCACGGCTTCGTATCGCTTTGCCGTCCATTTTCGCTGGCGATCCTGAGCATCTTCTCCTCGCGAACGCGCATCTTCCACTGGATGAAAGAATCCGTCAAGCAGTCGTTCTTCGGCATTCCATTGGTGGAGGAAGCGACGGAGCTGTGGACCTCGGACCACTGTATGAGGCGAATCTTCTCGAGTATTGCAATCTTCTTGTCTCAAACGGCATTCTCGATGTCGCCTGGAGACTTCTCAAGAACATCGAAACGGAGAACAAGGTATCGAGAACTCTCTTGTTGAATTCTCTTTTAGGAATTGTTGGACCTGCGCTTGGCCGTCTATGAGGCGATTGGTGGACGAAATAAACTGCAGACAAGGCCACCGCCGGATCCTCACGCTGAGGAGAAGGCGGTCTACTCGCAACTTCTAGGCCCCAAGAGGTCCTATCCTCAAGCGGCGTATGGACAGACTTATCAACAACCGCAGCCAACCAGCGGCTATCGTCAACCGCCAATGGCATCGTCTTCCTTCGCACCGACTCCTCCTGCTGGTTACTCCTCAATGCCAGCGTCAACTCAATTCGGATATCCACCCTTGCCTCCGGTTTCCTTCTTATAAGTTTCATATGGAGTTTCAGACAAATCAGTATGTTCCACCAACATCGACGTTCTCGTCAATGCCGTCAACACCACCAGTTGGAGCACCACAAGCGAATGGTTTCCCAACGTATGCGGGAGCCGGAGGTTTCTCGACAGTTGCCAATGTGGGCCCGCCGCCTTCTGGAACGATCACTCAACAGCCAGCGCCTCAGCCGTTGCCTCTGGGAAACGACTGGTTGAGACGCGGAAGCTTGCCCTATCAGCCCGCCCAGGTTTACTTTCATCTTCGTGTTTGAAAATGATTTTGAAGGTGGCAGCTCCAGCAATGCCGGCTCTTCCCCCACAGACAGCGCCAACTTCGAGTTCTGGTGGATGGAACGATCCTCCTCCTCTGGCCCCGAAGCAGCCAAAACAGCCGAAGGCGCCTGTTGTTGAGGTAATAGTTCTCATCACTGAAACGGGAATTGTGTGTTCAGGTGAATTGGAAGCCATTGGAGACGACTCAAATGCCATCGACGCCCAATTACCCCTACAATCAATACAGTCAGCTCAACCAACAATTCCAACAGCAACTCCACGTTGCTGCGCCAAGTCCTGGAGCGGTATCTTGCCTCAGATATTCTCATCTGTTTGCAGGCTGCTCCTGTCCCGTCGCCTTTTCCTGCACAAGTGGCTCTCGCACCGGAAGATCAGCAACTTGTCGACCAGCTCCATCGACTTGCGGACGCAATTGCCACTACGAACAAAACGACGGTACTTCTACGCATATCAAAGACGGTTAATACAATTTAGTTGACACAAAGGAAAGTGGAAGAAGTGAAGCATCGACTCGACACGGAGCTTGTTCCTCGACTTGCGCAGTCAAAGGTTTCGTTGCTTGTCTCGTAGATATTATTGTTCAGTTCACTCCAACGACGCGTTCACTGCTGTCTCACGTCGTCGGTCTATCGACTCAGGGCGATTTCCGTGGAGCACAGCGATACACGGGTGAGCTGTCGAAGGGCGCCGACTTTGTGGAAATCTCGCCCGTCGTGCACCCGTTGAAGACGCTCTTTACACTCGCCACTTCCACTTGGAACAGATAGATCTTTCTTCTTGTAGATGATATTTATTCTGTCTTTGTCTTCTATTTGGGTTCTATGCGGCTGAAGAGATGTGTGTATCCCTTCTCCTTTCGACCACAAACTATGATATCTGAAGTGCTTCGTGAATGGGTTCCCTCTTGCGGCAATCGGAGTGTTTCCTTCCTTCTGTGTTATAAATCTAGTGAATGCCTTGCTACATACACCAGAGACGGAAGCCTTCTTATTCCAATTCGAGTCCGCTTTCTTTGTTTCTGCTTTAGTCGTTCAGTTCTTCAGATATACACACTTTATTAGATAATAAAGTTCTTGCCTCATGTGTCTGACCAAGCATCTCTCCTCTCGAGGAGACGGGAGAATCAGTCACTCACTCGTGTACACTCTCATTCTTTTCAAAGATAAATGAGAATCGGAGGTGGTGCTTCACTCTGACACACGATAGTTTGTCAGAGTTTTCTAGTCAAAGAGATTGATGGGCATTCACATGATCGGATGGCATGAGAATGAGAGGGTGTCAGATCAGAATTCTGCACGAGACAGACAGACGAGCGCTTCTTTTGCTTCCTTTATGAATGTTTCCCGTCCACCGTTCTCTCAACTTCTTGCAGCCTGTCCTCATCGCCTTCACCACAGACTTCGTTCCTAGAAATGTCTTCGCCTACACTCGAGGCACCTTCAGGAGCTACACGGAGTCCTCCTCTCCATCTTTCACACACGGCTCCACCTCAACATTTCCCACGCTGAGCTCTTTTCTTCCTGCAGGTGAGCCCCTATCATAAAGAAGATTCATAAGCAGATTCCGAGGCTTTCGACAGCCGCCATGCTCATTGAACACGGGACTGAAGCAAGACATCGAATGTTCCACTATGCCCACTCGACAGATTGGATCTACTTCGCAATGAAACTCGCCTTCGTTTAGGACTTTTATGTAAGAAGAATGAGGAGGGGAAGAAGGTGTTGCTCGTCTTCATTCTCGGTCTCATCCACTGGTTCATTGCACGAGCACGACCAGGAGAGAGCGGGAGCGAAGACGAATAAAGTAAGAAGGACAGAGAGGCTCATTTCTTGAAGATCTAGAGAACTGAGGAAGATGAAGAAACGAGAAGAAGAAGACCGAAAGGCGGCAAGCTCGTCGTCCACCAGTAACCCGCCGTCAGTGCAAGCGACGTCTCTCAGAAGAAGGAGTACAAGTTCATCATTGACAAACATGGCCATGTGAGAGTAGAGCTGGTACTTCTCCAGAAGAGAATGGAGCAGCCGCAGAGGGCAACGAGGCCCCTTCAAACTCCAACTCTCACAATCAGACGAATGGCGAGCTTCATGAATAGACATCTCCCTTCTTTGTTGTGATGAAGGAGAAGAAGAAAGCTTTATTCCTGATTCTCATTATGACAATTGGAGGCCGTTTTCTCAGCGAATCACCTGTTGAAAGACTCGAATCTGTTGAGGAGAAAGAAGAGGAGAGCGAGGGAGGAGGGAGGGTCACCGTGCAAGGGAGGAACGATGCAGAGTGGGCTGAGTTGGGAGGACGGGGGGAGGTGGGGGACGAGAACTCAGAGAGTCGAGGATGGCTCGAGACTTGCGCATCAACGCCCGGTGCTCCGCGTCACGACGATTCAACTTCTGCAAAGAATTGAGAGGAGAGGGAGACTGACCGGCTTAGGAGGCTTCGACTGGGCGGAGACGGGCTGGGGAGGGGAAGTGACTGGAGGGGGAGAGGGCAGGGAGTCGGGCGAGGTCGGAGGGGAGAGAGGAGACTCGGCTGTGAAGACGTCCGACGTCGCCTCCACCTCGGGCTTCGACTCCACGTCTTGAGTGGCCACACTGAGGGCGTTGATGAGATCGCTGAGAATGTTGAGGGAAGGGGGAGGGAGGGAGACCTGGCACTGCAATATCTCTGAAGACGCCGTCGTTGCGAGGGCGCCGAGGACTCGTCGCTCTGCTCGAAATGAAAAGACTGCCGCCGAGTGGGAGAGGAGATCGCCTCTTCGTAGTCCGAGGGACACGACACATCCGAGGTCTCGTTCGTGTCGAACTGCAAAGAGAACATCTCAATGCTATCCTCTTGATCCCGAGAGAGGAGACCCGAAACGAAAAGCGCCGAGAGAAGAGGCGAGCAGAGAGAAGGAGGAGGATACTGTAGAGGAGGAAGAAGGACGCACCAAAGGATCGCGCACTCCACTCGTTTGAGGATAAAAATCGAGGCTGAGAAAGCGGACGAGGAGACGCGAGGAGCCTCCTCCTCGAGACTCAAGACTCTCCTCTCTCACTTCCGCCAGGAAAAGAGTTCTACCGAGGACTCTGATGAGAACGCCGCCGCCGTCTCCGTCCGAGGAGGTCGTCGCTCCTCGCTCGTCTTCTCCGTCGTCGAAGTTGTCGTCGCCTCTCCGAGACCGTGCTTCGAGCGAAGATCCTCGAGAAGGTCCTTCGAAGCAAGAATCTTCTCTCTGGAGAATGAAGAAAGATGAAAGAGTCCCTCACCTGAATCGAGAGATCTTCGCATTGCCGTTCCTCAGAGGTTGCACGATGGTCGATGTGAGGGGAAGGGCGCCTCCCGTCAGTCGAGTCGGAGCCTCCAACGTCCTGTGCTTCAGTTGAGAGGGAAAAGGAAAGAAACTCACGAAGTGGATCTTTGTCCAGCAGCGGCGAGAGCGTGTCCCATGTAAAGATGGTTGAAGGCGGGCCCCGGACTCGGCAGCGGCGGCTGTCCCACCATCGGGCGAGCTGCCACAACTCGTCGACCCGCTCCCTCGGCCAGACTTTGACCGTGACGATAAGCAGCTGAAGAAGATTGAAAGAGGAAGAGAAGGACTTACAGGCGAGGATGACAGCTGCTTGTCGTTGACGTTGCTTGATAAGTTCATACTGCTTCTGGAGGACGTGGAGATCGGCCTTCTTGGCTGTTCCCTCACCCCTTCGAGGACTCTCTACAATGTGTTAGAAGAAGAGAGAGGGAGAGACGATTGGAGCAGGGCATGCACGTGGTGGTGGCGGAGTGGGCGTCGTCGTGGAGGATGTCCCTGATTGATTGTTGGAAGACCTTGAAGGTGGAGGAGAGGGGCTGGATGTTCCACGTGTACTTCTCTCGGAGTTGAGCCAGTCCCGGATAAGGGAACTCCGACATCGTGTAGATCACCTTCAAGACTCTTCATGGAGGGGAGAGGAGAAGTTACAGTGAAGAGATTGTCCTCTTCCTTCGGTGTCATCTCGGTGAGTTCCTTGCTCAATTTGTCCATCAACACGTAGAACTCGTCCACTGTCTGCGTCTTCAGGATTCGTCTAGAGAGAATAAGAGAGAAGAGAGAAGGACGAACCTACTGAGACGAGCCCAGATGGCGATGGCTGCTCGCAGGAGAACCTCGGAGCCGTCGAGCATGACAGCGTCCCAGAGACGGACGACGGCCGTGCGAGGAAGACAGTTGGCGAAGAGACACAGCAACCAGTGAACAGAGAAGACATTCGTGAGGGGAGGCTCGAACTCATTCTCTGAACACAATTCCATTGAAAGGAGTGGAAGAACCAGAAGTGGCTTGAAGATGTTCGAGATGAGTGATAAGAGTGGGGAGACGCTGGTGGAGGAGGTCGCGGAGAACCGCCATGTCCACACTCAGAGCCTTGAGGGATTGGTCGAAGTAGCCCGAGGGAAGAACTTGCTCCACGAGGAAGATCATGATCTGCAAGATCTTTTCTTTTGAGAAGAAGGCACCTTGAGAGCAGTCTCAGTGTGGAATTGGACTGTGTGGAGGATGAAGGCGGCGATGATGTTGAAGCCCTGACAGTAGCCGATGTCCTTGTTGAAGCGGGCGAAGCCGAGTAGAACTTGCTTTAACTGCGCCCGCTGCTCGTCGTCGTCAAAACCCGGCCAACCTGTTCGATGAAGATCCTGCAAGGATTACTGTAACAAGGCAAGGAGACCTTGATGATCTGCGAGGTGAGTTCGTCGTCCTCGGGGAGGACGGTGTCCGAGAAGGCGTTGTGCACGACGACGTTCCAGTCAATTTTCTTCGTCTCGATGTGTTCCGTGGCGAGAGTCGTCCATAGCTAAAGTTCTTCTTTTATTGAAAGAGAAGGAGAAGGAAGACCTTCTGTCTGAAGTGAGAAGGGACGCCGCCTTGAAGACGGGCGACAGCTCGCATCGCGTTTCTCCATTCCTCGAAGCCGTTCTCCGTCCGAGGAGGGTCCAGACTGAACCGGAGGCGCGAGTCCACGCCTGAAAGGAAACTCCTTCTCTGCAGTTCAATAAGAAGTCTGCTTCGATGCTTCCCATCCCCAATATGAGGAAGAAGATTGAGGACAGAATAGAAGTTTACCGAATTTGCCGAGGACGCTGTTCACATTGGTCTGAAGTTTCAACTTGGAGGGCAGAAGGGGCATCCCCTCGCTCTGAAGAACTCTTTCTCTCTCCTTCTTCATGCGCCTCGCTACACACGAAAAGAAACAAAAGCCAAGATTGAGAGCTTTTTTGAAGACGGCGAGGGAAAGGAGGAAAGAGGACTTGGCAGGGTGTGAGGGAAGGGAGATCGGAGATCTCTCTCCAGTGGCCACTTCAAACACAATTCAATTGGGGAGACTTGCAAGGGAAGGGCCGACGTCTTTAGCTTGGACTCGAGAAGCAGACGAGAGAGATTTGGTCATTCAAAGGCTTCACCTCTCATCTCAGCTGTTGACACTCGAAGGGGCTTCATTGCAGAAGGAATCACGGTTGACATTTGGGAGTCAGAGGGGAGGAAGCCGAGTGAGGGGAGGAGAGGGGACGACGCGCGTCCTTCCGGACATCGGCCAAACACCTTTCCTCACGTCGACGCCTCATGGACTAAGCGAGGGGCTTTAGAGATCGAAGAGCATGAGGGGCAACGAGCATGAAGAACCCAGACAGCGAGGCGATGACGCAGCGAGTGGACGGCACGTGCACCTCCTTCCCTCTTCTCTCTGAATGACGCGACAAATTCCTTACGGGAGGACAGATAAGCAAGGACATGACAATGGGCGAGACCTTCACACCTTCTTCTTCTCTTTCTTCTCAAGGAAAAGGACTTTGGCAGTCTTCTCTCAAATTTCAAAGAAATGCATTCAATCAATGCTTTTTGGAAGAGAAACGAGAGAAAAGAAAGAAAGGAAAAGAGATTTCCATCGCAGAGCCTGGAAATGGCGAGAGCTTGGAGGAGGAGGAGAGGGGACTCTGTCTTGAGGCGGGCGGGGGCGAAGGCCTCGGAAGCCGCCACCCGCAGCCATCGATTTCTCGTCTTTCCTCGACGTCGCCTCTACAAGGCCGGCCGTCAAGGGTGGAGCTGCTTGTGAAACCTACATGAGCACGGCTTGAGCATCTCGAGCTCCCCCTCCTCCCTCCTCCTCCCTCTTCTTCTTCAGAATTATTCATTATGCGGACTTGAGAGGGGGGATTTAGCTAGCGAGATTAGAGGCGAGCGCCACGCTTTGGAACGAGGGCTCCCTCGCGGAGATCAACTCTGCTTCCACGGGGACGGTCTGTGAGGGGTTTCGTTTGTTGGTTTCCGAATGCTTGAAGACTCACGACGTTTGGGTGAAAGGGCGTGGAGGAGCGCCGTCAGAATCTGCTCGTGAGACTCCAAGTCCTCTGCTCTGAAAGAAAGTCTTCTTCCACAGACTCCAACCTTTCCATCCTTCTGTGCATGACTCGAAGAAGTTTCTCGTTCCTCGCTTCACAAAGAGCTCTCAGTCGAATGACCTCCTCCCTCAACCTCTCGGTGCCTGCAACCGCTTCCCTTCTTCTTCTCTGCTCACTCATCAGCTGCAGTCTGGCCATTCCGATGTTGCGCCGGCGTCTCTGCTGGCTGCCGCCGAGCGTCGAGTCGGAAGACTCGTCTTGTCTGCAACATTCAGTCTTCGTCTTATTCTGCAGAAGGAAGAGGGAAGGGGAGAGGGAATGTTGATAGAAATGAAATGGAGGAATTCAAACAAAAAGGATTCATGAAGAGAGAGGAGAGGGCGCCCCCCGCTGCCGCGTCACCACAAGCCTCTCTTCTCTCTCTTCATTCTCGGCTCTTTTGTGCAGAGGCATTCGAGCCCCGTTCAAATCCCCAAAGAGAGAGATGGAAGAATAACCGTCGACGTGCTGAGTCGTGATAGATCTCCTCGAGAAGCTTCTGCAACTCGCGACGACGCTCCTCCGTCCGTCGAGGATCCACCACACGAAGGATACTGTAACAGGAGAGTTCAACTTCGTGATGGGAGCCGACCTGAGAGTTCTGGCGGGAGTCCATGAAGAAGTGTCCGAGAAGGCCTCGGTGTCACTGTTCGAGATGGAGGAAGAGGTGAAGCGAGAAGGTTGACGGAGAGAAGAAGAGAGCGAGAGTGTCGGCGAGACACTTCGAGCATCCTGAAATTGGGGGAGAAGAAGTCTGAGTGATGACTAGACTAAGCAGAAAATCGAGTGAGGAAACTGAAGAAGAAGGGAGAGAAGTGTGGATGCCCTCGATCTACCGCGTGCTCCTTGAAGTCGTGAAAGTGAGCGGCGTCGCAGTGGAGAAGCAGCCAACGAGGCACCTCGCCCACATCGAGTTCATCGGAGGAGGAGAGCATCCCCTCGGTCTCCTCGGATGACGACTCCAGAGTCGACAAGAGGGGGAAGGTAGAAGAAGAAGGGGCGAGGGAGGGGTGTTCGTCTCTCGCCTCGTCAGAGAAGAGACGTCAGCGATGGCGGCGGCGCTCTCTCAAGGCAGCCGCCGTTCACAAAGCATTATCTTCTCCTTTCATGCATGTTTTCCATTCTCGGCTACTCTCCACACATCCCCTTCCCCCTTCCTGTTCCCTCTCCACATTTATAATACCAATCCTCTTACGGAGTGGACGACGTGGTTGTAAGTGAAGACTGTTTGATCGGAGAAGCCTTCATCGGAGAAGGAAGCCTGAAGATTGTTTTGTCTCTTGGAAGAGAACCTGAACAGGAGTGGGCGGGGTGGTGGGCGCCGGCTGGGGAGAACTCGTCGCTGTTGTTGATCTTGGTTGACTGCAAGATTGAAGAAGGAGAAGAGTTGAAGAATACCGAGATCGTTTCGCATTCAAGACCGTGGGCCTGGAGTCGACGGGCACCTCGGAGAAGCCCATGGTGGAAGAACTGCAATCAGGGAGTGGAGGGAGGAGGGAGACGTGGAAGGGAAGAAGGAGGAGGGAAGTGGACAATGCTCTGTGCCGGGCAGCTGCGTTGATCGAGGCGAAAACGGGAAACAACGAGGGGGAGGGAAGAGACCATTTCGGACAACTCTACAAACACTTTTCTCTCTCGAAATGGAAGAGGGGGAGGGGGAGGGGGGGGAGGGAAGAGTGTCCACCTGGGAGTGTGGATGTCGATCTCGACGAAGTCCTCCTCCTTTAATCGACGCGTCTTCTCCATCATTTGAATTGAAGAAGAAGAAGGAGAGTCTCGAGAGGAGAAGAAGGCGGAAGAAGAAGAAGGTGTAGGGGAGGCGAGGGAGACGGTGCAGGGCAGGCAGGGCCGATTTCGCAACGTCGATCCGAGTTTCTCAGGGCGGAGACGACGCCGCGAATACGAATGGCCACGTCGTCTCTCTGCGAGGGAAGGCTCCCCTCGAACAAATCACTCAATAACAATCACCTCTATCTGCATCGAGAGAGGGGAGTCCTCTCTTCTCTCAAGGGACACTTCGAGGTTTCTGTCCATGGAAGGAATGTGAGAAGGAAGGGGCACCACTCTTTCATCTCTTTTCAAGGCAATTCTCTTCTCTCCCGTTCATTCACAATTTTGTTCCAGTAGAAAGCATCGTGGAAAGTGCCATGAGAAGGACAACGTGACTTCTGTCTTTTGAATGCTTGAATGCTGTATGCGAGAGTGTTCACGAGCATGTTTATTCGGAGTGCAGCGACTCTGGAGGGCGAAGGAGGGCAAAGGAGGGCGAGGGGGAGAGACGGCCCTCAGATTGAGACCGTGTCCTCGCGGCTCTTGCGACACAACACTGGGAACT
>JAQIXL010000292.1:0-38179 GCA_034700245.1 Poikilolaimus oxycercus
CAGCAGCGCGAGTGGTACTGTATCGTGTCGGGACCCAACATAGCGCCGACAATATGGGGCGCGAAATTCAAATTTGGACCTTCTTTTCCACGTTTTAGACCGTTTTCAGTCGTTTCCGCCCATGGGTGTCGTAGACTTTTTTGATCAGCTCGCTGAGCTCTATCGAATAAGCCAAAGTTGTACTTTTCCCCGGCAAGGTCCTTTAACGATAACGTCGATGTCTACCTCGGCGTCTTTGTCGAAAACCTTTGCAGATGTGCGCAGAATTCCCTTCCACACCTCTCCGAAAGCTCCTTCACCGAGTTGGGCAACGAGTTTCAGCCTGGGAGATATCTTTTATTCTCTGAATGCTTACATACCTGTTCCTCGAGACTTCCCAGTTCGGATCGGGGTCCACTTCGTAGTCGGAGAGCAAGGTTCGCTCGGAATTGAGTCGTGAGCGCTTTGAGGTGGATGAGACCATTTCGTCAATGACTTGGATGTGATAGGAAGGGATGTCGGCCCATGCTCCTCCAGTGCCGTCGTCTGGATTGCGCGACTTCTTCACCACTACCTGGAGCCATTTGTTGATCAGTCGATAACGAACCCTCTTCTTCTTCGGCATAAGAACAACTTGATCATCGTAGCGCGAACGTCCTCGCTTGCTCGTATGCCTGCGGAAGCAGAAGTAAAAGAGGAGAAGAGCTGTGGCGAGCAGAGCAATGATAAGCGCGCAGATGAGAAGAATATGACGTCGCTCGAGTGTCGGACCACTTCGCATTGCTACTGGCGGTTCTTCCTTACGAATGGTGAGAGTGGCAAGCGCCTTGCTCTGAAAGTTTGCAATGCATGAAAGAAAGAAAGTCTTTTACCACGCCAAGGGAGCTCCCCGACACACACGCATAGATTCCGGCATCGTCTTGTGTGACTTTGTAAATGGTCAACGTCGAGGAATCGCCCTTCATTTTAGTCTTGGTTCTCTGAACAACATATCGTGAACGAGCATCAGGATGACTTACACTGCCATCCTCAATCTCGAACATGTGAGCCATTTCCTCACGAGCCGTGTCGTTGTAGTAAGTGAGACTTCCGTTAACAGGTCGAATCCTCAGCCAAAGAATGTAGGGTGTGAGGTCGGAGATGATACGGCAATTGAAGTGAACATCCTCGCCTTCATTCACCGTCTACACCAAATCTCACTTCAATAAGGATTCGCTTGCCTGATTCACAAAAACATTCGGCACGATGATGGGTGGAGATCGGAGACGATTGACGATGTCTACCTTGTAATGCCGTCGAATGGTCACTCCGTCGTGGGAGAGCTGTATCTTAGGAGTTCTTTCACGAAATCATGCTGCACCTCGCATTTGTACATGCCCGAGTCGCTCGTCGTCGCATCTTCCATTTCGAGTGTGTAGCGAGAGAACTTGTAGCCAGTTCCCGTTCTCGGATACGATTTCGTCAAGACTCCGCCATCCTTGTACCACACAATCTAGAGACGTATCGCTGCTACCTTCAACATTCTAACCTCCGGCTCGATGCCGTCTCCTGGTCGGCATGAAAGTCGCACGGTCCTGCCGGACGGATGGACCTCGTTTTGAATGCTCTCGTTCTTAACGCCTTCTGGATCGCGTTCCGTGCCTTTGAAGAACACTGCAAAGAACATCGATTGTGGGAACGCCCTTTTGACTTTCGACGAGACAACATCTGGCAAGGGGACTAATTCCTTCTTTACCCCCTTCTCCTTCAGACTATCAGAGACGCACAAAGAAAGAAATTACGGTAGTCAATTTGATTTCCGCAATTCATTTTCTCACCGCCTCAATCCAATTAGCGGCATTCGTTCAAAAGAAAGAGGCCTTTCCGCATGCGTTCTCATAACTTGTTCACGAATGAAAGAAAACAAAACTTTCTAAGGAAAATGATTGTAGGCTTACATGGGCCATCCGGATGCTGCTGGTGCTTGCGGTATAGCGGCTTTTGCTTCTTTGGAAGCTCCACATCTTCATCGTCTTCGTCATCCTCCCACGCATCGTCGACCTCCTTCTTGTCTGCAGAGGACTCTCTCAGCTCGACCATTAACTTCCGAGCCATGGCCACCCTTTCGAGTTTACCAAGGCTCGTCCAGTTGGCCAGCCGTTCTCGGACAATCTTATCCGAGTTTGGCCCGAGAAGCTTGGGCAAGATGTGGCTCACATCGGCGAAATGGTTCGCCACAAGCCAATCGAAGAGGCGAACTGGATCTGTAAAAGACTCACTGTCAAAAGGAAGAGCATCGGTGCGCGGAGAAGAAACGGCATGCGAGCGGCCATGCGGGAAGTGGGATTTCCGCGCCGAGCGGTTCACGGATTTGCCGTCCTCATCACAGGGCGGCTGCACGCAGGGAAACTTCCGGAACGGTCGACGACGATAGAAGCGTCGGATTCGCTCTTCGAACGGGGCACACTTGTCGCCGGTCAAGTCGCGGAAGTCGATGTCCGAACGTCGCACCTCATTGAGTCGCCACCAGCAACAGCGACACTCCAACGGTACCCTCGTCGGTTCGAGGGTGTAGTAGAGGAAATAGTCGCAGAAATCTAAAACTCGCAACACTCTCAAGCAAACACTCTTCGTGCAGAAAGTTGAGGAATTCGAACAGGGCAAAAGATGTGAACAGGAAGTGACTAAAAGGGCTGTAAAAGGGGACTTTGAAGACTCTGAAGGTCGGGAGCGAAACAAACGGGGCAAAATAAAGAGGCAGGCGAGATGAAGTCAAAATGTTATTCTGGGAATGAAAAAAGTCTTTCGAGCAAAAAATTCCTTCTTAAAAGGCAACTGACCGATGATGTCGAGAGTGAAGGTCCGTGAGATTGTACCGTAATCGTTGCTCACATGGCATTCCCAGGTGCCCTGAAAGTGACGCCATTAATTGCGAAGAAGACGCGCAGGGGAGAGGCGACCACATTCTTGACAGTCCTCTCTTTTCCCCATTTATAGCACTCACCTGATCGCTGACTTCGATGTTGTGGATCTCGAGACTCATCGGTCGCTCGTGATATCGATGCGGTCGTTTGGAGAGATCCACATAGTGACCATTGTGGGTCCATGTCACAGTGGGCGTGGGTCGGCCATCCGCCTTGCATTGAAAGCGCACCCGATCGTTGAGGTAGACCTCATAGTCGGTGGTTCGCGGTTCACGGAGCTCGTTCACTCGGAATCGCGGTGCCGCGTCGTCGTCTGCAAAATGCACAAAACGTTTCTTTCTGGGCGTAGTCCCCTTGCTTTGTTGCAGCCAGTCGATGGACCCATCAATCAATATCAGCACCAAACACTAATTCGATCATCATATTAGACGGAAACGGCGCGCGCCACTGTGAGGTAGAACAAAAAATTCACACGCACTGCATGTCGGGCAACGCCTTTTCTCTGTAGCTCCTACTCCCACTGGCATCACAGAGTGGTCATTGCTGTTGCAAAGTAGTTTTTCTCTTACTCTCATCAGTTTTTCTAATCCAAGGCCGTTGTATGGTACGCGGGACTAAAAGGCATGCTCGAGATGCGGAACGCATGTGACAGAGCATTCTCTCGAATTCTCGACTCGCTTGATTAATGTTCAAGAATGCTCACTGGAAGGGTAAGCGATGTCGTTGGTGTCACCGCCGACGCTTGTCGCCGTGCGGGCCGACGTCACGGTGATGATCAGTGAGAAGACAAGGGAAGTCCGAGGAAGCATCATCGCCTTCTCCGTCTCATGACATCTTTGTTTTCTTCTGAAGAAGACCGTCTCAAGTGAGTTAGTTTTTGAGAGATGGGTCGATAAGATCAGGGCGCCCACGACCCGAGAGCGACGACTATGGCGAACACGCCCTTCTGCCCTCCCTTACGACGAAGAGAAACGTCAACGAGAAGGGTAATCAATACGCGACAGAAGATTCCACGGCCACGGCTCAATTACTGTTTCTGATTGTCTGGCACGAGAGAGAAAGACACGAAACGTGAAAATGCGGAAGGGTGGGGGGTCGAGAAGAAGGAAGTTGACAGGGAGAGAAGAGGTCGGGAAGCAAGCGAGAGCAAGTGAGACGCGCCAGACGTCGCTGAGATTCCGCGCCATTGAAACACGCTTTTGTGAGAAAGGAGAAGACCACCAAGGAATTTTCATTTCTTTCATCTTCTTCATCTCGTCTTTCAAAAGCGTGCAATGTGCAATAGCAAGAATGCTAAAGAGCAAAAGTGAAATGCTCAAAGATCCCCGCTTTGGCTTATTTATGAATCCTCTCGCGAATAAACAAATCAAGGAGCACGGAACAGAAGAAGAAGAGAAGAAGAAGGACGCCTCGAGGACTGTGTGTGGTGGTGGCGGAGGGCGGAAAGAAGAGAAGCGAATGGCCGAAGTGACCGCGCGGACCGGAAACGTCGACGCCTTCGCAGAGGGCCGACCGTTCCGACGCGAGAAGAAGGAGATGCGCGTCGTTGCAGAGCGGCGGAAAGAAAGAAAGGAAAAAGAAGTGGAGGGAATGATATGTTACGAAGAGAAGACGCGGGCGCGAGCCATCGAAGCTCTTCTACTCGCTTCTCTCTCTCTCCTCTCCTCCTCCACGCCAGCCAACGACATGAAGGCGGCGTCGACCGATGGATGAAGACAGACGCCGGGCAACAGGGCGCCCCGAAAACAGGTCGAAAAACGACTTTTCTCCTTCCCCGCTGCTCGCTCTCCGCGCTCCCAGCGTGTGAGCGTCTTGGAGGAGAGGTTCGGGGTTGGAGGGGCGACGTGGGTCGAGAAGAAGGTGGAGGAGAAACAGAAGGAAGAGAAGACCCAAGAGGGCGCCCGACGCTGTAATGCGCGGCCGGCGCCGGGGGCCTCCAGCACCATTCGGGGCCTCGAGAGCGCCCGATGGACGGTTGTGGGAGAAGGAAGAATAGGGAAAAGGACGATCTCGGTCGAACACGCGTGAATCTCTCCCTTCTCTCTCTTGCACAAAGAGCTCCCGCAACCGCCGCTGCTTCTTGTCATCGCGCTAACCGCAACGCGGCGATTTATATCTTCGAGAGAGGCGAACTCGGTCGGCGGCTGCCTGACTTTCGAGTTTCTACACGAGAAAGAACAGAAAGTGAGTCTGTCTCTGCGCGTCCAGGAGAGTGGAGGAGGGAGTGGGAAGACGCCTCCCCTGGCGAACTCGGCGAATGACTTATTCGCTTTGTCGCAAACTGGGAGATGGACGAGGAGGAATGACAGGGAGGACGAAGTTTCGTGAAGGAAGAGGAGAAGGAACGCCTGGCAGCAAGTCGAAGAGGAGGAGGAGGAGGCTTTCCCAGGGATCGCCGTTGACACTTAATCCTCGACGAGTGACCACCCTCCGAGAATCGGCGGGAAACACGAGCTGCGAGTACACCCTCACTTAGAGAAGTGGTCAGGAAATAACAAAGACAAGGAAGCGGCAAAGGACAAAGTGTACTCAGTAGCGGTATTAGAAACGAAAACATAAACAAGTTAAACGCATCAATTTTACAGAATGGTGAGTCAGTAACGGCGCGATACGATCAAGGTCTCTCCAATGATGTCACAAGGGTTATACGAAGTTCGAAGAAATCGGTAGAGAAGGCTCTCATAGCAGACATATGGGGGAGGAGGCATCTGCCGGGGGAGGAACGGAGGTGGATGGGATCGCCGGTGCTGCGCCCGGCGTCTCCTTCTCAGCCCCGCCAAGCGACGCTCCTCTCCCTTCGAATAACGGAAGCGTTTTTGTCCTCCAGATGCTCGCCTCGATTTTCTGTAAACAAATGTCCAGCGGAGGGAATTGAGATGCGCAAGGAGAAGAAGAAGCGCATTCGCCTCTTTGCCTCCAGCCGGTCTCCTCATCAGCAATCACTGCTGCCGAACGGCAATCGAACGACCGGACGACGCGCGAAGAAACCTTATCACAGCGATGTTTGATGTGCAATTACGTCAAGGGGTTAAACGTCATGAATACACCTGGATGTTTCAAATGCTAGTAATGCCGTGTGTGAACTGGAGATGTTTTGCGCCAAACTTCGTCCACTGCATGGAGGCTTTCTGTCAGCATACAGAGTAATCGAAAGTCAGAGTTTTTCGGGCCTCTGAAATGTATTTTTAGCTTTATAAAGTCATTGAAAAGTCAGAAAGCAAGCATAAAGCGAGAGCCTTACTCAACAGCACCTCCTGCCTTGGCCACATGCATATTAGCACTACGGTAGAAAAACCAACTGAACCAAAATTGCTTTCCTTGACGAACACAGCCGGCTAGTTTCTTTACATTTGCCACTTATTTTAGCAGAAATCCATCGCCTTTAATTTTCATTGTCTACTTACTCGCAAGTTAAGCTAATCGCTTAAAAATTGGCAGATCTTGCCTCTTGTCTTTGCCCAGCCTCGACCGCGACGCGACGCGCGCGCGCTGACCTCCGCGGTGCGGTTATTTTGACGCTCGAACGTCGATCGAACCCTAGCAAGGTTTTGGATATGAACTGTTCTAAAAACCGGAAAGGCAATCTTCAAAGTCTTTGTTGAAATGATAGAGTGTGAATTTTCGAGAGTTTTTGTTTCATTTTATTCTTTGTAACTTTCTGAGTTCTTTGTTTAGCCCGCGTTGAAAGCTTTCTATGCGGCGATGGGAAACAATAACCCCTAACATTGCAGCTTGGGTTCATAGGAATCGGTCGGCATCTTCACTAGGATGGCCAACGGTGAAGCCGCGTTAAAGATTTCAGAAGAGCCAATTCCATGCACATATTGTCTTCAGGTTTGCATCTTCAACATAGGCACCAACTTATTTCTTCAGGATGTGAACAAGGAGACTCATATCAAATGCATCGCCTGTAAGAATCACCCAATTCTCTGTGTAACTGTGAGTAGAAAGGAATACAAAAACTCTAGGTTTTCAGTGTTTTCGTATGGGTGCTGAGGGCGGTGACCATGAGCGTGGCCACGACTTCGAGGTGAGACGCTTGGAGAACTTACCAGATTCAGATCATCGATCCTTGTGGACCACCAACAATGCCGTTTCGTGAAGCTTGGGGCTCCCTCGAAGAAGCGAGCCTCATTGCCGCCTCGTACCGCTTTAAAGTTGGCAATTGGTTAGTCAACCAGAAGGATTAATTCTAGTTTTAAAGGGAGGAGATCGTCAACGCTATGAAGACAAAACGATCGAAAGCCGAAGCAAAGGCTTACTTTGATCGTTATTTCATTCGCGGCACATTCGGACACCTCGCAAGCCACAACATCACTTGGCATGAGCGAAAGTCTAAACTTATTGAGGAGGGACGACTTCGAGAGCTTTTGAGTGGCAAGGCTGATCGATATGACCGTTACCTGCGTAAGTCCGCTCTTCCTCAACAATCGTCTTCAGTAATCCTCGATGCCTTGAATCATTTCAAAGAGCAAGCGGACATTGATGACGACGAAGAGCTTGAAGAGAGAATCCAGGAAATAACTGAGGAATATGTCAGCAAGGCTGAAGCGGGAAAAATCAAGGTGAGGCGTTTATCTTGAAAACTTCCTCAGGTTCCTCTGTCGCCGAGAAAGGAACCCGAAAACCGAGCCTGGATCCCGACCCTTCCAGGCTCCGATGATAGCGATGTGTCCGAGGATGAAAGGATCCGGCGTCGACTCCGACGAAAGAAGGAGGAAGAAGAGGTTTTCAAGACTGAAGGTCAAAATGTCTATTTTGTAGAATCGCCGACTTGAAGCGATGATCAAGGCTCGAGAGAAGTTGATCGCCAAGCAACGAGAGGAATATCGTCAATACGTGCTACGCGTTGGACGCGATCAGCTGCGTCGCGAGGAGGAGGAAGCGATGAAGAACGTCGCTGAAGGGGCCGGCGACTCTTCAAAGACCGGTGAGGATGCAGCGATGAGCGAGGATTCGTCGGAAGACTCTGACTCCTCGGGAGAAGAGAAAAGTGATGAAGATAAGGATAACGAAGACGAAGAAGAAGAAGAGACAGAAAACCCAAAGGTAGAGCTTTTGTAAATTAGTCTCCTTTTAGTCAAATAAACGAAAAGCTAAAAACGACAGTAAGAAAGCATCGAAATACCAAAGGGTTGTCGCTGAAGAAAGCGATGAAGAACAGGTATGCATTCTCTCGGCTTTCCTATGAGAGCTTTTACTAGGATGAGGACGAGGCGGAGGAGGCCGACGAGTCCAAGGAGACTGTAACCACGAAGGAGGAAGAAGACTCGGACCAGAACATGGATTCAGACGAAAGCGGCGAAGATGAAGCATCAGAAGGCGAATCTGACAAGGAAGAGGAAACGCCGAAAAGGAAAACGAGCAATTCTTCTAGTGACAAGCAACGAGGGGTACAAACTATTTGTCAGGTCATTTAACTTTGTTGCATAGGGAAGGAAAGCGAGCAACGCCTCTGTTCATTCGGCAAAGAAGGACGAGACAGACTCAGATGAGGACGAGTCAATGGACGACGAGGACGACGACGATCTCAGTGACGAGGATGAAGAAGAAGATGAACCGTGCAGTTCCAAAACTCCCGACAAGAAATCGCACAAGAAAGTTCCCGGACTGAAGAAGAAACGAAAGCAAAACCAGTCGAAGAAAGAGCGTCGCCTCGTGCTTCTCATCAAGCGCATTCAGCGAAAGACGCATGATCGAGGGCATCTTCACTCGGTAAAAGATCGCCTTCTGCAGGAAAGTCTCCTTGCAGCTCAAAGACATCGCCTCACCTGACGAGTTGTTGAAGCTTCGTCAAGAAGTGCCAAAGATGGCCTTCGATCGTGATGCCCCGCAGGTCTACGACGCCGGCAACGGCTCAAAAGCCAACATGAATATGCTCGCCTTCAACCCGATGCGTGATGACTTCGAATATGTGAGTGTCTAACAATAAGGAAGTGCTAATGATTTGCAGGAGTGGTACAACAATGCCGAGAAGTGTATCAACAAGTTCACTTTCGAGTCTTATAATCCGAAACGGAACGAAGGCCACGATCTCGAGTCTGGTTCGTCCAAAAGAGGAATTGAAGTCAAGTATTCCTTCAGTTGTGAAATTTGTTCGGATCGGTCGCTATGGTCGGATTCTCGCCCGACGACGAGCCGTCCATCAAGCGCTGCGTGAACACGGAAAGATCGACGAGTTCTTCAACTTTATGAAGGTGTACAAACGACCTTTAAGTTTAAAATCGAAATCATTGTCACATGTTTTAGAAAGCAACAGTTGAACGATTGAACCTGGATTCTTATATGAAAGAGTTGCCCCGTCGCGATCGCCTTATTACCAGGGCCGAGCAGGCGCTCGCGAAGACGGAGGTCACCGAGCTGCGCAACCACGCTACAGGTGAGTCTCTTGACCTTTATGAGTGGATTTTTTTAGAATTTGCCCGACTTGCCGCTCGTGCTAAGCAACTGCAACTTCTTCAACGTCGTGGAATCACCTCTTTGGAAGGTAGGAGGTTTTGCACGAATTATAAGGAATTTAACGCCTATTTAAAGGATATCATAAATGGGACAATCCGCCGGAGGAGAAGAAGTCCTACAGCAAGAGTCACAAGGGTCGCAAGGCTGACGCTAAAAAGTGAGTCACAACGACTGAAAGGGTTGACCTCGTAATTCAGGGCTCGTCTCTCCTGGGACCGTTACAAGCGTTGGCAGGCCAAGCAACTAGCCGGAAGCACTTAGGAAGCAAGCATTTTACATCAATAACTCTTCTTTCTGAACTCATCGGGAACTAATTCTGGTCTCAATATCTTTCTAATTCCTATCTTTGTAATGCATATGTTCTTTCTTCTTGGTCTCAGGCGTCTCAATCTATTGTTGAACCGATTTGACTCCACTTGTACATTGTGGCCATTAACGACGACTAATTTATCTCATAGGCACATTCCCACTTTCTCTCCACTCTTGAGACGCTCACTCAACACGACCATGTGAATAAACGTTCTGACCTTATTTCCTTCTTCCTAGACATAGCAAACGTCTCCCCCTCTTGCATGGAGGAAGATCTTGGAAGATCTGCAGTCGTCGACGACTTCGAGGATCTTCCAGAGAGAATGACGACGCGGATGGAAGTGAGGCTAATTCTTTTTACGCACGCGAGGCTGAAGATGGAAGATGAAGGTGTTGTTGTATCTCCTTCTCCTTCTCTCTCCCCGTTCCCTCTCTCTCCACCTGTTGGTCATGGTGACCGCGTCGTCGGCGAGTCACTCACTGTGTTTCCCTCTTTAACTACCGGCCTCAACGGGGACGGCTGGGGGCCTGCGTCGGCGGCGTCGGCGGAGGCCAATGTTCAAATGATCTCGGCGCGCACGGCGTCGCTTGAAGTAGTAGCCAATTCCCTGGCCTGGTCTCACTCCTCTCCTTTCCCACCGAATTTATACGAACGAGGGCCGCGCGAGTTCCGGAAGGTAGAGGGGGTGCTGAAAGTCGCTGGAAGACGTGCAACGACATTGCTAGGACTCTCGTTTAACGGTTTAATGGATGCCTGAAAGGACGAGACAGCGACTTTTGGCCTAACAGAGCAAGGTGCTTCGGATGTCGCCCGTCCTTCATTGTCAACGTCTTCAAGTCGAGCGAGATGTTCAACGGGCGTTGAGCGCCGACCAGAACACTCAGCCGAATTGGAACACGAGGTGAACATTCTCCGGCGAGAAGATGGCGAAGAGGCCAAAATGGAAAGCGCAGAGGAGGGCGGCGACATGAACCGTGAATAAAAGAAGAAGGAAGACCCTCACCGGGAGTTCGCGATCGCAATAGTCGAGACGATCTCCCGGCGCGCACGCCTTCCGCGTTTTGCTCTTTTCCTCTTGGTTCAACCCTCAAAAAGCGACACGGTTTCGAGTCGACCCGCTGTGCGCCTGTCAGTCAGGAGGAGGAGGGCGGGGGCGGCCGAGGAGGAACGAGGACGCTGAGTGTCTCCCTCGGAGTCCTAACTGCTCACTTGCGAGGAGTCCCTCTGACACGGTCGGTCGAGGATGCCCGATCCCTCTTCGCTCTTTCTGAGCCTCTTCCTCTCCATCCTCGCCGGGATCCCAGGCCTAGCCGACGTGTCGGAAGTGGTACACGAAGGCGAATCCTGTGGATCTGGCTCTATTCCGTACAGAATTGCCATTGATCGCCATGGTCGGCCAGGTGAGCTTCTGTTTCTTCATCGCGTTTTCGAGAAGCTCATTTGACCATTCGAGATCCCGTTTTAGAACTCGCATGTGAGACGCCGGAGTGCTTCACGCATCCCTCACAACCATCCGAGTACCGACGAATAAGACGCCTCGCGCCTCTTGGAGGAGCTGTGCGTTCTCTACTTCTCCCCTTCTTTCCCTTCTTCCCAACGAAACACCCTGTCTTTTCTGTCATGGGAGTTCCGTTTCCTTAAGAAATGCGCGCGCCACCCCCACCCCCGTTGTCCTTCGCCTGCCACCCACGCAGAGTCGTCGCCGCCGTTTTTGCACCAAATTTTAACCCGTCCTTCAACATCGTCAGCCTAGACACTCATCCAATGGTCTTTCGGGGGATTCCCCTTTCTCCCTAACTCAATGCAAGTCCGCGTTGTTGGAGATTCTTTCACAACTCACTGCACTTGCCCGAGGGCATCAAGGGGAAGGGACTGATACTGTATTGAAAGAGAAATGCGGGAAAAGGGCAACGCTCTAGTTCGCGACTCTTCCAGGGAGATGTGGACACGTTTGCTTCCAGGTCTGCTCGGAGAGATTCCTCGAAACCGTGTGTACGGCGGAGAACGAGTGGACCGGCGGTCTGCTTGAGACGAACAACGGCACTCATCGAACGTCGGTCTTTCTCTCTCGTTTCATGCGCTACGTCACGGAGACCACATCGACACCTAACATCAATTTCACCCACTTCTCTTGCAGTCTGAAGACCGAATGCTGTGCCTACGACGGACTCGCCGCTGCTGTGGAGCTGAAGACGGTGATGCTCGAGGCCGGAGATCGGTTCGAAGGTGGCCACGTTGCCGGCCATGCATCGTACGACCTCGTCAAGGAGGTTAGAAAGATGGTCAGCACTGACAACAAGTGAGTGATTACTTCTTCGAAGTACACTTCCTCTTCCTCGTCCGCAGTGTCCAATATATCGTCACCGTCTTCCGCATGCCCTGTGAGAGGACGGAGCTCGTCGAAGGCAACGATCCCTCTCACCCCGTCATTCCCAGTCGACCACGCCGTCAGGGCTACCGTGCCTACGGAGAGTCGATCTATCGACCGTCAAGGACCAACTACTACGGGTATGCTTTGTGATTTAAACAACCGTTCGGGGGTTTCAACACATCGGGTCATTTTTTTCTTCTTGTGGCGGGGGAGTCATTATTTGAGAGCGGCGTCCCACACACTCTCGCTTTTTCGTTTCGTTACGAGCTCGTATTGTGCGCTCTGGGCACAAAGGAAGTGACCGCCGTCGCCCTCGCCTCTCCGGTTGACCGCGATATGCACGGCGGGAAGACGACGGATCCGCGTTATGACAGGAGAATGGCCATGGATTATCCCGAGTTCGGTCGCGCTCCATACAGTCTCCAAATGTTGGAGAGAACTTTGATTCATGAAGAGTTGGAGATATTCAAATCTTCGAACTCTTTGTATTGAATCTTTTATGTTTGGAGGGCTGGAGGGAACGTTAATAACAGGTTGCTTTTTCTGTCTCATTCCTTTTAACGAGGCATAATCAACGAAGGGTCGACGGACTCATCGGCTTGAAATTCTCGTATCTCCGCTAGAAATGTCTCCGCCGCCCCCTCATTCCTAGAGAAGCGAGACCGCAGCTCTGATGGTCCCCAGCTCGCGCGGAGAAGAACCCCCAACCCACGGTGGGGGCGACTTGAGGGAGGTCGCCGCAGGGCGGGAGAGAGCCGAGAGCCGTCCGACTCGAGAAAGTGGATCAAACCTCTCAGGGCGACTCGTCTTGTTGCAAGACGTCGTGGTGGCTCGTAACCAGCCGCGCCTCAGGCGAAGCACTTTCCCCTCAGCTCCTCACCCGGCGACCCCCACGCCACCCACGAGTTCGGATTCTTCTGCAAGCCGCGTTCAAACGAAAACAGAGATCTACAAGCAAGATGTGTTTAGGAACCGAGCGCAGCGCCCGAGCGAGTACTACGGTGGCCGCAAGCGCTTCCGTCAGCAACGCCGTCGTCCCGTCTACCGACCGTACGCTGAGGACTACTACTACGACGAGGAGTACGACTATGTGCCACTGAGGAGGCCTCTCAGGTAAGGAACATCGAAAAGATCTTGATAAAGAAACAGGAGCCGCTACCTTTCCGAGGATCGTCTCTGGCCCTTCAGTTACGTTCGGGGACGCGCCAACCGTCCTCTTCGAGCCCGAGTCATCAATGCCGCTGGTGGACTTGCAGCGAACGAACCGATTGCCCTCCAGGTATCGAAAACACAATTCAGCCTCTAACACATTTAGACCGAAGACGGAAACATCCTCATGGTGGAGAGCGAGACTGAGAACAGCTTGCCGGCTCCTCGGGCAGCCGCCGACGAAGGCTACCAAGCCGAAGCCGTTCCGATTCCACCCCCACAATCCAGTCTTCCAGTTCAACCATCGTCAAGCAATGTTGTTGACTTCTTGGTCTCATCAAAACAAATTCCTGTTCAGCAATATCTGACGGCACTTCAGCCACTACGCTCGGCTGGCGCAGGACCAATTCCACCGCCAAGCTATCCGGCTTCCTATCTTCCGGTTGCCAATTCGGCCATCTCGAGTGCCTACGTTCAACCACCGCCCGCATACGCCATTGCACCGCCGGCACAGCCTGCAGCTCCAGCATACCAGCCTGCCTACCAACCAGCATATCAACCGGCAGCTCAACCGGCAGCTCAACCAGCTTATGATCCATCTGCTCAATCTGGGCAATCGTACTACTCTTATCCGGCTAGTTACTCTGGAGCTGTAAGTAGCTTGAGAAGTTTGTGAAAGGAACTCTGCATAGGGTCTCAACGATATCTTCGGCAGCATGCAGTGCTTTAGCGGCGAGATGACGGTGGAGACTCCGGCTGGCCGTAAAGCTATCAAAGACGTTCAAGTTGGCGACCTCGTCCTCTCCATCGACGAGCATCTGGTTCGTTGGCGTCTTCTCTTCGCAAGCGCTCTTTGTATACGTCGGGAACAAGGGCCGCAGCCGGTTAACGATGCCTCTATCAATCAGTGCGGGCGTAGCCGATTCAGGAGCAACAGCGTTTTATCGTTTCCTGTTCTTTGACTTCCTTTTCCCGTCTCAAATTCATCCACCAAAGGCGGAACCTTGGCCTGAAAAGAGATACGGACACACTGAAAAAATATTTTTTTAGATTCAATTTGCACCGGTGGTCATGCTTCTCCACAAGGTGGAAGACGAAGAAGCTAGCTACAACAGAATCGAACTGGTATGCATAATAAGCCTTGTCTTCATAGCTTCGAACAGGATGACGGCCATTTCCTCGAACTGACTGACTACCATCTCATCTATGTGACTTCATGCGCAGAGCGAGAGACGATGAAGCTTCGACATGCGAAGGAACTGAAGACGGGCGAGTGCCTCCACGTCGTCGACAACTTCAAGTCTTTGGCCAAAGGAACGAGCATTCGACCGAAGAAGATCCAGGTCATCACCAAGGTAATAAACCCAAGGCTGCCCAGAGGAAGAGATTTAGATTCGGAAGACTGGCTATTATGCTCCACTCACCTCAACTGGGGACATTATGGTCAACGGAGTCGTGACCAGCTGCCACTCGAATCTCGCCTTCAAGTCCCTCCAGCAGACGTTCTTCCGCGTCTACAACCATGTTCGGTCGATGGCGGCCGCCTGGACGCCCACTTCCTTGCAGTTCTCCTCCGAACCCGATGGAGCCTTGCCCGCCGGCGTCGAGTATCTCACTTCCGTGATGAATCTCTTCGTTCCTATGTCTTTCTAATTTCTCAGTCTGTCTTTCGTTCTCAATTTGAGGTCTCAGTGCCATGGCACTCCGACAATTTCCTCCAAAGCCAAAGATATCGTGTCAGCGAATTCCAAAGTGTTTCTCGGCGTGTGCTTTTCCCTTGCTCTTTCACTTTCAAGCTCTAGCTTGTAATATGGTCTTCGGTTTTAGTAACAGCTCAAGTTGCAATAAAATGATCCTCAATTTCTACGCAACAACGAGTACTGTAGCCTATACAACCACACGAGGGAAAGGGGCCTGCAGGCCATGTATTCCTAGAGTCGGAATCCATTGAGGGCACAGTGCGGGTCACAACATTTTTATTCTAGACGTGTCCTAGAGTGATTCACGTGCGATGCGTGGGAGGGAGGGGGATGAGATGCTGCGGCGACAGGGAAAGGGAAAGCAGGGGGAAGGGGGAAGAAGGAGGAGGGAGGATGACCGGCCGGTTCGCGCACCGGTGCGCTTTCTCTTTCAACCGACACCCCGCCTCCTTCTATGGTGTGTGGCGGCGACCACACTAATCTAGTTAGTTTCAAGGGGGCGCGGCAAAATGGAACAGGCGAGCGAGGGCGGCTCGACGGCGGAGACAGAACAGAGAGAGAGAGAGGGAGAGAGAGACAGTGAGAAAAAAAATTCAGGAGATGCATATAAAAGGCGAGTCCGATTGTCTCCGACTTAGATCACGCGGATTCCTGGGGGTAGTGGCGAGGAGCCGGGGTGAGCGGACGGCGAGAGAGGGCGGTCAAAATCCCGCCTGACAGGAACGCCGAGCTCTCGCCGCGGCTCGCTTCTCTCTCCTTTCTCTTACTTTTTCACTTTCATGATTTTGGATTCACTCGGCTCCCCCTTGTTTATTACGCGTGCGCTATTCAATTTTCTTTACTGAACGGGTCCGTATTAGCCCTCATCGCCCGCACATAAGCGAGGACGCGCACCGGCTAATGGGACATTGTGCCACCGCGGGCCGAGAGGCACGGCTGCTCTTTCTATTGGCAGCCGTCGCCGCTCTTGTTTCTGCTCAAGCGAGACACGAGGGCAACTCGCATGATGATCGTTCTTGTGGGCCAAACTCTATTCCTTACAAGATCGTCGTGGACAGGCACGGCAGACCAGGTGCTGGATGCGTTTTATCGTCTGACTGAAATATTGCGTTTGTCAGAATTGGCGTGTGAGACTCCCGCGTGCTTTCTTCATCCCGGCGATCCTTCTGAATATCGAAAAAAGCGAGTGGCTGGATACGGCAAGGCGGTGAGTGGTTTTTCTTGTTCTTTTTTCTACACTCTGAGTCGTAAGCGAGTCGTGTGCGTGGGCGCGCTGACCGTCATCAAGCGCCTTTTCCCATCGCCCCAGGTCGAGAGACTTTCTTCTCCTTCTTCCCTTTCTCCCAATTCCCGTTTCCTATTCATCTCCCTTCTTTTGTCTGAAGGTCTCTTGATGAGACACTTTGCGTGGGCGGACACCGTCCGAACTACAAACAAAACAAGGAGTTTCTGTGTCGTCTTCTTGTGCTTTAATTACTTACCTGCGTAGTGGTTTCTTGATTTCCCACGACTATCCTTTTTATCAATAACAGATTCTGACCAAATGGGGCAGACTACAGCCCGTTGAAGGCAGGTCTTGCGCAAGAAGGATTAAGTTAGAGAAAAACAAGATTGTTAGAGAAGTGAAGCGATGAAGGCGCTGATTGATAAGATTCCAGGCGTCAGCCTGAGGGGTGAAAGTGGGTCGAATGAGAAGACGCGGATTTCAGCGTATTCGCTTTCAGGTCTGTTCGCGGCGATACCTTGAGACGGTCTGCAGCGGCGAAAACGAATGGACAGCCGGGCTGTCCGAGACGAACAATGGCACTCACAGAATGTCCGTTCCACACTGATCTTGAAAGAGCCTTCGATCGAAGTCCGCACAGCGAATAAGTTCAGCATATTTTCAGATTGAGAACCGAGTGCTGCAGCTACCACGGCCTTCTTGCGGCCTTCGAGCTGAAGACCGTCGTCCTTGAGGCGGGTGACAGCTATGAAGGAGGACGTGTGCCGAGTCGACCAGCCTTCGACCTCGTGAAAGAAGTCAGGAAAACAGTCACGCCGGAAAACCAGTGAGAAAGCCATTTCTGAAGAGACTTTTTAGTGTTCAATATGTTGTGACGATCTATCGAATGGTCTGCGAGTCGGAAGGCGAGTTCTTCGCTGACGACCGGCATGCCCCTTACAGGCCATATCGCGGCCATCGTGGCGGCTATCCGTCGGTCTTCGGCCGCGGCGGCTATCACGAATCGCCGAGGTTCGGTGAATTTATCGACGGCGACGCTCGCCTTCCCTTTGTGTCTCGCGACGGGAGAGTTTGATCGGAGAGCCCCGGGAGGAGACGCAGCTGAACGTTTTGAAAAAAGACTCGAGTGTTAAATTAGTCGTGGTCGAATTCTTCGGCCATGTCGATCTCCACGCGGAGATGTCTGATTCTCAAACACGGGAGGAGCTTTCGACCAAGACGGATGCGCCTAGCCGTGTCGCTTCCCCTGAGGCATTTCCTTGAGTATTAGTGCGAAGAGGGGTTGGGTGAAGTGGGTAGGAGAGGGGGAGGTTGAATTGACGCGGGTTGAAACCTGAAGGCCGAGGACGAGACGAGACGCGTGTCTCGGTCAAAGCCATTGTTGAAACGGGACTCGCCCACGCCTTGAGACATCTGGTAGTGCGTGGGGGGCAAGGGGCGACTGAGGGGAGAGGAACCCGCTCTCGATCCCATCGTCCGTGTATCGAGAGTGAAAACGCGCGCGGGAAAGGGGGGAGAGAAAGGACAGGCGAGAGAGGAGAGACAGGAAGGACAAAAACACTTTCACCGTTCTTTCTCCTCCTTCTCCCTTGTCGTCAAACCCTTCACCGAGGCGTCTCATCAGCTCAGGGAGTTTTTTCCAGGCGACCCCCGCCGCGTGCCTATTACGGCCGTCAGCGACCCGTCTTCATCGATGATTACTATGATGACTACGACTACGTCTATGTTCGTCGACCATTCGGAGGAAGAGGCCGAGGAGGAGGAGGAGGAGGCGTTGAAGGAGGACGACCTTTGAGGTCAGAACTGAGAATTCTCAAAACGGCAACAGACTATGACACAAAATACTCTCACGTGAAGAGCCCGTAAATTTTGTTTTAGGGGACGCACCATCACTCAGGATGATCGTCTCTGGCCGGTGTTTGGTCCGCAGCCAAAGAGAGCTCGAGTCCTTCAAGCGAACGGCGTTGCTCCGAACACACCACTGACCATTGAGGTGCGATCAATAGCTTTGAATAACTTCCTTCATAGACCGAAGATGGTCGATTGATCGAGGTGGTGGACGAAGAGGGTGACCTTCCAGCTGGCACTCAGCATCTTGCCAAGCAAGTCGAGCCGGCCGAGACCGAGACAGTGGAGCAGACAAGAGGAGAGAAGGGCAGCTCGTCTGTGGCCAGTGGAGCGGCCAGCGCTGGGGTAGCGCCTTTTGAGAAAGCAATCAGCGTTTAGGTCTACGAGGAGGTTGTTCCAGTAGCGACTCCTTACCCACCGGCACCAGTAGCAACTCCTCCTCCGGTTTATCAGCCGCAACCTGCAGTCGGAGGCTCGTATGGCCAAGAACAAGTACAAGTTGCCCCTGCTCCGGCGCCAGTGGAAACGGGCTCCTATTCAGCTGGCGTCCAGCCAGTGGAGCCCGCTCAGGTCGTTCAACCTGCTGCGCCTGTGCAGACGGTCGATACCTCGTATGCTGCTCAGCCCTACCAGCCGATTGGCGGTAGTCCCTACGCGGCCGTCGACACTTCGGCTGCTGGCAGCTATGCTCAAGCACCAGCATCATACCAGCAGCCAGCCGCTTCATACAATTCTTACACTTATCCACAGACTCAGCAGACCTACGACGCGTCACAATCAGCCTCGGCCTGTTGCACGGCCCAAACACAAAGCTGTTGTTACGTAAGTGAATCGTTTCTGATTGGAACCAGTCTTTGTAGAGCAGCTTGATGTGTTTTGCCGGCGACATGGTGGTCGAGACGCCGACGGGCTCGAAGCTGATGAAAGACGTGGAAGTGGGCGACCTCGTTCTGTCCATCGAAGACAATCTCGTAGGTCTTTCTTCTTCTTCTTCTTCGCCTTCCCACGCTTTCGCCAAAACGACAAAGAACACCGCGACGGTCTTGCCTCCCACATGTTTTCATACAAAAACAATCATCCACTTTGCAGGTGAATTTCTCGCCGGTGATTCTTCATCTTCACCGAGTGCACGACGAGGAGGCGGTCTTCATTCAGTTGGAATTGGTCAGTTCACCTCCTCTTCCAGATCAGATGATCAACATGGAAATTTGCAGGAAGACGGACACACGATCAAACTCACGGATTTGCATTTGATCTACGTCACGGGATGCACTCAAAGCGAGAAGTTGAAGACTCTTCATGCGAAAGATGTCCGAGTGGGGCAGTGTCTCCACATTGTGGACGGCAAGGAGGCCGGCTCAGCCATTCACCCTCGTAACATCACAAGAATCACGCGTCTCGCACAAAACGGATACTACTCGCCACTCACGCAGACCGGAGATATCATGGTGAACGGCGTGGTGGCCAGTTGCCACTCGAACCTCTCCGTCAAGGCTCTCCAGCACTCCTTCTTCCAGATCTACAGCACAATGCGCAGAAGGATCATGCATTTCATAGCTAGCTTCGGCATGGGAGAAGGCGCTCTGCCCTTCGGTGTCGAGTACTTGACCACTGTTATGACCGTCTTCTTGCCTGTCAGTTACTGATTTGTTGATTCATTTTGTATTGTCTCAACTCAGTCCACCTTGCCTTTCTCCTCCTCCTCCTACCCGCTTACGCTCTTTCAACGAGGTCTCGGTGCAATGCGCTGCCATCACCCTTCCAAAGAATTCCAAAGACTTAGAAATTGTTTTCATCGTCGTGCAATGAATAATGAAAGAATAAAAGAAATGTCACTAGTCTCGCTTGTCTCACAGTGTTGAAGGGATGGATTCACTAAAAAAAGAATGGGAGCGGAAAGATGAAGTAAATCCGCGAAGTCGAAAACATCTCCTCGGTGATCCGTGTGAACCCCAAATTTGCAGAACTCCTGCAAAGGATTGCTGCCGCTGTTTTGCTTTGGAAGACTTTTGGGTATTTGAATCGTTCGATGCTCGCTGTGACGTCGATAGGTCCACTGAGTGAATTTTGATACTTGGCAAGACTCGCGCGTCGGTCGCCTCAACTGGTTTCCTGACCGGAGAAGTTGAGACAAGGAAACACCTTCAGGGCACGACCCACCCGCACCCGTAAAAACGACGACGAGCCGCTCGAGTCGGGAACAAGACGACTTTGACGCCGATCTCTTCGGGGGATCCATCGTCGCCCGCCACCCGCTCGAGTCTCGTCCTGAGCACTTCTATCCCGGCCCGTCTCTTGCAGTGCCTCGATAATCAAAAGAACTCTGAGATCGCCTCCTCAAAAGAGGGAGGTGACATTTGAGTCGTCACGTTCGTGAAAGGAAACCGTGCTCTGGAAATGTCCTCAAAATGTCTCGTGACGCTGAAGTTCCTCCAAAGAACAGATCTTCTTCGTGAGCTTTGAAGGCTGAAAATAAGACGAGCTAATACGACGAACTAGCCGTCGCACATCGTCATTCCGTTCACGGCCGCGACTGATGCTGTTAGCCTCCGGCAGGGATGGGGAACAACGGATGTGCATAGCATTGTAGGATGTGTTCACAGTGAGCAGACAGAAAAATACGGTTGCCTCGAAGGAAAGGGGCCGGTCCGTGCGGAAAGACGAAGAAGCATCGTTTTGCTGAAGAAGAGCGAGCAAATGAGTAAAGGACATGTGTCGTAAATGTAGAACCCAATTACATCCGATGACCTATTGCGTCTTCCGTCCATGCAAGTCTGCCTTCCCTCTGTGCAACGTCCAAGAAGTCCAAGCCGGATATTATTAGACCCGTCTCACCTTAGAATAACTAGCTTAGCTGTTCTTGATGCCTGCTTGGCTGATCGCGACAGACAAGGGAGAAGGTAAATCCTCGAGTCGCGTGGGGCACAGACTTTGACTGAACGACGTCAAGTCGCGTTGCCAGATTAGCGTCCCTCAGTAAGACACACGGTACGCGGTTTGGACGGACCAACACTCACCCCTTGGCGAGGAGGAGGTAAGCCCATCAAGTCTTTGCCCTCTCATACTGGATAGAGGAGGGCGAGCCTGAGCAAGTCCACCGGCCATGTCACTTGCAGATTTAAGGGGCAAAAAGCTGCTCAGTCTCCCCCACTCGCTACTTGGCTCTTCATCCTGCTATCCCTTTTCACGGTTTCCGGATTCGGGATTTGCCTGCAAAGCACGACCGCTAAGCAGATTTTGGCGTAAGATACTCCAGACTTCTTCTTCCACTTCTGGGCATCATCCTTCATTTTAGGCCCCCTCTATGAGCTTTGTTTTTCTGGCTGAAAATCGTCTTTGAAGGAGGATCTCAAACGTCTCATTTGCTAAGAAACGTCAAGAGAGCGTGAAGATGTGCCCACAGCTCCTCGCGCGCGTTCTGCGATCTCCATCGTCGTCGTTTTCTTCTCTTCTTCAGCGTGTCAGTAATTAGCATGGAGGGCGTGCTGTGGTCGGGGCGAGCACGGCGGCTAGCCGTGGAGCTCAGATGAAACAATGACGCCTTTTCCGACTTCTCTTCTGTTGAAATTTCGCGCGCGGGCGATTTCTCTGAATATGTTAGGCCATGATGGGGTTGTTGCTGTTGTTACCCGCTTGTTCGAGGCACACAGGCCATCATGGCCTTATCCTGTCTCTTATCCTTCGAT
The DNA here is from genome assembly GCA_034700245.1 of Poikilolaimus oxycercus. Lineage (NCBI taxonomy): Eukaryota > Metazoa > Nematoda > Chromadorea > Rhabditida > Rhabditidae > Poikilolaimus > Poikilolaimus oxycercus. The sequence continues at coordinate 21,631 of JAQIXL010000292.1, forward strand.
CCTCCTCATTTTACCCTCCTCATAGCGGTCCACGTATGCATTGCTGAACACTTGCAAAGGCGTGGAGAGAACTTGAGTTGTCTCCGGAAGGATGAGTGCCTCGGCCTGGCTCGACGATGCTCGGTTGCTCTCCTTCCTTCTTCAAGGCCTTCTTCGTCCCTCATGCGCGAGTAGAAATTCCATCGCCCCCTTCTCCTGCCATGAAGATGTGCATTAGTTGCTCATCGACTCGAAGAGCCGTGCCCGTCTTTGTCCTTTTCCACCTAGCTCTTCCTTTGCCTCTCTTTTCTTCGCATGTTTTCGGCACGACCAAACAACATAACGGGAAACCCAAATGGGGTGCCAGTTTCTTTCTCACACGTCTTTCCTCTAGGGAATACCGAATTTACCTTGCTCGCGTGAACGCTATGAACGTTGGTTTCGAAGAATCAGACTGACAAAGGGCACTAAACACGAAAGCATTTCAGGTACCCCCGGTAAGGTGTGCTGGCTCGAGATGTGTCGCACCCTACTTTTCCTGCTCGCCGTTTGCGTGCTTGCCGCCCTCGCACAAGGCTTCGTCGACTACGATCTTGATGACGTCGACTACCTCGTCCCACTTGACAGTAAGCCGTCGAGCATCTCTTCATGGGGCACCGTTGAGTTCTTTAGACGTGCGGAATCTTGTTATTCCATGTGATGAGCCGAAGCGCGCGAGAGCCGTCGCTCATTGGGATGCACCCATGGCCTTGTATGAAGAGGTTGAGACGGCTGGGGCGAGGAGAAAGTCCGCCTGGCATTTCACTCCACCTCCTCCTCTCCTCTCCTCCACTCATCACTTAGCCTATTCGAGCAGGGGACAAAAAGCGAAAGTCATTTGTGGCGCCATCCTTTCCCTTATGCCATCACGACCCACTCGTGGCGGGCGCGTAACGAAAACACAATGAGGGAGAAAGGAGTTTGAAGAAGAAATTAACTAAACCGACGCGAAAGGTCGAAGAAAAAGAAACAAGGCGCCACTACTTGCAGAACGGTCCTTCCGATTTTGGCCCGTCGAGTCGCTCGGCCAGCGATTGAGGAACAAACAGAAACGACTGGTACGTAATTCTTGAAGGGGTCGGTATTTTTGGGGAGAGAGGAACGTGATCGAATTGAGTCGTATTTGACGTGAGTACGCCTTCTAACTGATTGTGAAGAAAGACAGTTGCGAAAAGAAGACGCTGAGTTCAATTGGTGATTGCAGAGTGCTGAGGACTCGATCAACGGCCACATGTTGAAGCAGCCACTTCTTCGATTCGACCTTTTGTGGAGAAAGTTCGCCGGCCGTAAGAGGTTCGACCCGGACACCGCTATGTGAAGGCATCTTCCTCCTTCGCCTCCTCCTCGTCTTGCCTCATCTCAACACAACTTCCTTGTTTCTTTCTCTCCAGCGACTCCTCCCCGTCATCGTTGGGAGGAATCGAAATGTGCCCTTCTTGGCCGGGCTAGCAAATATCCCATTGAATATCCTCTCATCGTGTTTCCTTAATTTCACACGTTCACGCTTCCGGTGTGACGAAGTGCTTCTCACCAAAGAAGATCAAGAAAGTGTCAACACGGGGGTGTTGTGTTGTGTTTTTGTATGTCGTCTCGCTTCGAAGAAGATACAAAAAACGGCTTGCGTTTCCCACTTTCTCTCTGTGCTAAATTAAGAGATTTATTAACCGACATGAATCATGTTATAACTTAAGCCGTGGGGGTACGAAGAGGGAGAGTAAGTAGATGGGTCTTTTGATACCGAGGGACGAGGGAGAGAAGACCAAAACGATGTTGACATCATGTTTTCTTCCGAGCAGGGCCAAATACTTGTGACGACAAGAAAAGACCATGACAATGCATATGAGATCTATGTTCAATGACCTACTGAAAGGGAAAGAAGAGAGGCTTCACAATGGTGAAGATACTTTTGGCGTCACTCGAGCAAGGACGAATAGGCACAGACACAACTTCTTCATGACGTATGCGAGCAATAAGGATAGAAACTGAACTAGTTAGATTAATGCACGTTTTCAAAGTCGTATTCGCTGAGGGCATTGCCTATGGCTGGACCCGAAACTGTACAGACCCGACGCCGCGCGGGAGTGTCGTCGTCGTCTCTTTGGCGAAATTGATACACGCCGTTGTGATGACGTGTCCTTAGAGGTCCTTGAATTCGCTCCAAGGATCCCTCTCGAGAGCAGAAGTGACTGCGTCGTGACTGCAGTCATCCCTCACAACGGGCAGCGATGAGTACTGCGGAGCCGGGAAGAGGAAGACTGCAGCCGCGCAGACCAGGGGCATCACGAAGAAACAGATGCCGACAATGAAGACCGTGGCTGTGGTGGCAAGTCGAGCGGCCTTCTCGACTTCATCCAACTCTGCCGTGAGCTTGGCCAGCGAGGCGCTCGTACGACGTCGAATCATAGTAGAGACTCAACTGCAACAAGGACCCGGGGTGTAATTGACGGTGTGGAAGGGACACATCAATGGAACGCGCCACTCGCCGTCTGATTGTGAGACAAAACGCACGCGAAAAGTAGGCGAACAGCCTTCGCGGTCAAGGCCACGCCGCCACGGGTCGTCGTTGGGGGCAAACCGCTGTCTGCGGGGGGACCTTAACTGTGAATTAGGACGCCTAGCGAAGGAAACAGCCCCCGAGTCAGCAAAAAAAGATGAAGAGAAAATCAGGCAGCAACGGCTACACCGATTCGCCTTCCACAGTTGCATCATCAAGGGTGAAGGGGCGCTTGTGAAAGAGCGCCAAGAGAAGAAGGAAGAGAAGGAGTGGCGCTGAACGGCAAGGGCATCAGCCGTATATATCGGGTCGGTCGGTGTCCATCACTGGACCCGCGCCGGGGTGGAGGTGTCGCTGACCTTTACATTGTGCCCGGCGGGAAGGCGGAGGCTCGCCTGACAGTCACGAGGTGTCCGGTCGGTCCGCCGCCGTCTCCCTCCATCCGTCCCGTCTCCGACCGTTCTTTTTTATTTCAACGCGCTCGCGCGGCCTGCTGCCATTTCTCTCGCCCCCGTGATGGTTTTAAATTTGGTCGCCGCGCTTTTTTCTGCCTCGCCTACTTAAGACAGAAGAAGAGAACAGGAGGAAGACTAGTGCTATTGCAAAAGAGTCGGCAATCACGTGGGCGAAAAGAAAGCGAATAGGCAAGAAGTCAAGTAGTCAAGTAGCCTCGGTATCGATATAAGAGGAGCACGCGATGACCAGGCAAAAGGAAACCGGTATGGCAAGACGATGATGTTGGTCGTTCATTTGGCACGACCGATGAAAAAACATCAGCTGAGCGGGGTGATGGAGAAGAAATCATTTCCCACATTTTGATACGCAACTGGCATAACAACTTAGCCTCCAGTTATTTTCACAACGGTAGCGTTAATCAAATTTTATTGAACAAGACCAATATACGAGAGCGTAGCTCACGTGGACGTAGAAATGAGGAAACGACAAACAGTCTGTGGAAAGAGAGTTTTTTCAACTAGCACGGCGAAGCTTCTAGAAAGAAGAGGAAGGGGGCGTCGTTGCGGAGGAACAATAGGGACGATGCGTCCCGGCTCCTTCAACGAAACGTATTGTTACATCGCAACAAAGAAATAGTAGAGGCGCCTTCTTTTGGTCACCGATTCGTGTTGGGCCTTTAGTATGGGGCAAGTCTTGCAATGAACACGTGAATTTTCTGCACTATTTCGTCAGCACTTTTGGGGAGGGGAGCACTTAGAGATCGAGGTACACGTAATGGGACGTGAGACGGCAATCTTTGGACAGACGCTAAAAGGAGCTGTGAAGACTGGCTTGGCCAAGTGGTTTGCTGGGCACGGTGATGTTCAGAGGTTCAAGTGTATCATAAAGTGAAGGAGCTCGTAGAATAATGAAGAAGGTGCCGACGTTCAAAATAGAAAAGATTATGAGAAAGAGGCGATCCAGGACCATTGCCACGAAAGTCCAGTCGTCTGAAATCTGAAACAGGACAGCTTTTATGCTTGTATGGCCTTGACCAGACCTCAGCCTCGCGCTCGTTATGTTGAAAGTGTTCGGCGATGAAGCGGACTTGTTGTAGCAGGTTCATGAAGATGATGTCGTCCACGCGGTTCTTCGACGCTCTCTTATTGGCTCTCTGCGTCAACGTTCCATGGTTTCCTTTCGCATTGAGATAAGGCGATTTCTAAAAGCCATTCTTCATGAAATACGTGACCAACATGGTCCATCTTCGGCGTTCCCAAGGCCCTGACATCAAAGGCGTTGTTGAAGACGGACTGCGCGACATTCTTTTCTCGGGCGGGCAGTCCGCGACTTGTCGATGCGCTGGCCCTCGACGCCTTCTCGCCGTCCCTCAGGGGCGCCGTGCCAATCAGCTGCGTCGCGTCGACGAGCTGATGGGTTGTATTCGGAAACGGCGAGGTCTTCAGCTCCGGGCGATGCATCATCAACACTCTGAACGCCTTGTTTTCTTTCTCTCATCGCTTGTGCTAGTTGTTTGAAGGTCAAGGTGGCTTTTTCGTTCGAGCAATTGCACCAGGCCCTCCTTTTTCTCAACGTCTGGACGAACCGCTACGTGCTATTGGTTTATGGAGAGGCGCACGACGACGGCGGGCGCTGGCGACTAAAACACGAACGAAACCAAGGCGGTCGTTCCTTTTTCTTCTTTTCCAAAACTTGACAAATGGTTGTGTGCCCGGCAATGGTTCTTTCTACCTAGTTCGCAGACTCCCAAGGTCCGCTAGGGTATCACGAGTTGTTTTCCTCTCTCATTTCCCCTTCCATTTTCGTCCGGTTGTCGAAAAACGGTCGCGGGGGACCGGGCTGGCACGTTGCCTGCCGCTGCGCGAGGGCCCCGTGCGACCTTGCTTCGAGCAGCTGATGGCGTTGATGCAAGATTGCGCGAGAAACTCTCATGCCATCAAGGTCGACAGGGGGGTTGGGGAAGGTTTCTGATGAACCCGGAAACAAAGAGAATGTGAAGTTTTGACCCCGTTGCTGTCATTTCTTAGCCGGTACAGAAAACTGAAATCTCACTTGGGCAAAAAGTTGAGGAAGACGGAGCGAATCCAGGGCGACATCTGATGTGCGGAGCCGGAGCGAAAGCGGAAGTTCACAGTGACCACGGAGACAACCGTCGAAAGCGCGACCAAGATCATTGTGGTGATGAGATAACGGCCAAACATCGGGATGACCAGCGACGTGGGCGGCATTATGTCAATCAACACCTAAACAGTCTCAGTCAGCATGGAAAAGTCTCCGGTTTGGCTCTTGAAGGGGTGAAACGGGTGAATGTCACTTGCCAAGAAGAAGACAGTGAGTGTGACGAGAATCGAAATCGAGAAGGTGATCTTGTGATCGGTGAGGTAAAAGACGAATGTTGTCAGAATGGAAATAAGGAAGCATGGAATGATGAGGTTGCAAGTGAAAAACAATGTCTTTCGTCGGAGTTGGAAGTAGTACGTAATGTCCACATACCTGAAAACTCTTTGAAGAAGTTGGACACAAACTTTTCAGGACCGCAGCAACTCGCGTACAACACGGAGTGTCGTGCTGAAGTCAAGTTGAGAAGATCCCATTCGGCGGATCTGAAGGACAACTTCACACAAGGGAGACGCTTACCGATAAAAGAAGCTCAAGTCCATGCCTTGCTCCATCATTTCCACATCATTCTCGCTGTCATTGCTCTTCACGACTAATTCTGAAAACCATTTCAAGAGACTCTTTCAAAGGCACCTCGTGGCAATTGTTTCAGGTCGACATAGCGACCGGTGTAAGTCCAGGTCCCGAACTTCATCTCACACTTCTGTTCATCGTAAGGGAACCAAGTGACATCAATCTGGAAAGTGCATCGTCATATCTTTCGCGTTTCGAAATTTGTCGGTGCATGCGTTTGGCGCTGGATTCATCAGCAATCGACACGCGACATGCGCTGTCTCATCCATTGTAAAAGTTAATTTTGGCCGTCTTGTTGCATGACTCGGTTCTCTTTCACGATACGACGTAACCTTGCCTACCGAACAGAAAGACTTGAAGATTGCTGGCGGTTGCCAGAAGACCTGGCCTTGGTAGGTCACGAGGGCGTCGGTGAGAATCGTGATGTCGGGGTCGCCCGCTGCGCTGAAACACTCCGGTCTTTCATTTTTGGTCTTGAGGCTTTTTTGATGAGAAAAGGTTTTCCGGTTGAGAATTGAGTCTGGATGGGTGGCGGCGCGGAGTCATTCGGCAATGCTCGGTAAACAGTGACTAAGTCGACGCGTCGCATTGCGCCTCTACACCCCCCGCGTGTTGGTGTCGACATGCGCCTTCCGCGTGTCTCCCTCTCTCCACTCTCAACTTGCCGACCTTCGCCTACTATCGACCCTCTACCCTTTCACCTCTTACCACACTTTTACGGAGATCACTTACTTGTTGTAGAGCACGAGGTCTGGGGTCCAGAGTAGGTCGCTGGGGATGTGAAGGAACTTTGTTCCACCGTACTTCTCCGGGCTCCATGTGAGCTTCGCGTCGTACCACTTCATCTCGAGCCACAAATTCGTCGTCAGCACTTGATTCTTTTCGTCCTGAAATGGGGTAAACGCGTTTATTGGATGCACCAAGAGCTCATTTGGCTTTGTCCCCGAGGCTCTGGACATCTTGAAAAGGATGAAAATTTCCTCTAACCACGTCAATGATTCGAATAAGCGATGCTCCCACTTCAACAGTGAGAATATCCGAGCTGTTCTTCACTGGCCGAGGTATCTTGTTATAGTCATAGAGGAGATCTTCGTAAAGTTGGCCGACAAGGTCTTTTGCCGACCGTTTTCCATCCGCAACCCCATAGAGAAGGATGAGGAGTAGACATCTGGAGTGAATCCATAAGAGACCAAGGAGAAGTAGACTCACCTCATGGATGCGCGAGTTGCGGCGACTCCGTGTTGGGTAACGAGGCGAAGCAATGGAGACGCGGCTGACTGCTTGGATTAGAGTGTGTGTGGCGGCCTTCCTCCCTCGCCCCCCTTCGTGCCTTCGCCGGGAGGCCGTCGATCGAAGCGCCGCGCGAGGCCTTCCCGAGAAGACTCTTCGAAGGCGTCCGCCTTCGCGGCGGCGCACTTGCCCGAGCCTTATGAAAAGATTCGGAGAAGAATAATGCTTCCGCCTTCCCCTTTCTATTCTAAAGGGCGCTGAAGGTGACGCCGTGATTCCCTTGCAGTGTCTGGGGATTCGCTGACTTGTTAGAATTCTTGACACTCTCGTCTAATTCCCGCTGACTCTGTCCAAAGTGCAGACGGAGGCGCTTATTACAGCAATTGTTGCTTCTCGCAGTGTTTTTCTTTCGTCTGCACTTTCGTTGGTCGAACGAGATTTGCTCTCTTCGTTGCATAGTCCGTTGCGCGGGTCTCTCGGACCGAATATCTGAATACGGTAAAGGCCGAGGAAGAGAGGTAGCCAAGTTTCAATAAGGCGAGGAGGGCCGCAGGGGGAGCCTTGGCCTGCACCACGGCCCCGCCTCTGCGTCTCCCTCTCACACCCTCCTTCTCTCTCTCTTCTTTGCTATGCTGCTAATCTAGACAGGCGGCCACAACCCCCACGTGTGTGAAGGTATGCGTCTTGATTTCTCTCTTTGCAACACTTGACCGTCTCGCGCAATAGCTCTCACTTCTTGCATCGTCGGTGTCTCTCAAAACTGGTCAGCCTATGGTCACCGGGGCGAGGGAGAAGAAGCTGTTTGCTCGAGCGAGTCCGCACGACGCCCTCGGCTCTCAGCCACAGCCATTTTCGCCCAACCCCGCTTCTTGGTCTAGCTCTCTCGCCCGCGGGCGCCGTCGCTCCCACCGCCCGCCCTCGTGTATCGACAGTTCCGCCGCCTGTTTATTTGACTGTGCTGCCGCCTCGTGGCCTCGTGAGGCTGACGAAATCAGCTCTTCCGTCAGGGTGATGGAGGAGGACGTCCGTGAGGACGCGGAGTTCCCGCCGGTCGCCGATGTTCAGGCCGTGCGCGGGCCCCTCAACGCCTATGATGACGACGTCTTCGGTGACGAGCAGGCGCCGGTAAGCTGATTACAGCCCTCAAGTTCCTCCTTATAAGATTTTCGACTTAAACGCGGCTTTCAGCACGTCGGCCTGCCTCGAGACGAGCTTCCACCGGGCGAGCACGACATCTCAGGCGGAAGGAAGCTCGGCTATGCCCTCGGACACTTCTACAATGATCTCTGCGCCAGCATGTGGTTCACGTATCTCATGCTCTTCATGGAGAAGGTCGTCGGCTTCGACAACTGGAGAGCTGGCCTTCTCATGATGATCGGTCAGGTGCGTTCGTGCAAGAGCCGCGCTTTTCCACGAGTCAACTTCATCTGCAATTCTGATCGCGTGTGTCCGGGGAAGCGGGCAGAAAAGCATCTTTGATGAAACAACAAAGACTTTCCTCTTTCAGGCTACAGACGCGGTGTGCACACCGATTGTCGGCCACTGGAGCGATGCTAACTTCCTTCCCTCCTTCATGATCAAACATGGTCGAAGGATCTCCTGGCACGTAATTGGTTTGTGAGAAGTCGAGGCAAAGAGCGAAAATGTGCAGGAACCATCTGCGTGACGATCAGCTTCCCGTTTATCTTCAACTCCTGCTTGTTTTGCACTTCGACTTCAAGCGATCAGCTCTACCCTCTCCTCTGGTACATTCCGTTCATCATGGTCTTTCAATTCGGATGGGCTTCAGTACAGGTTCGTCAAGACCTCCTTCTCCAATTCTATCGCATTTGCAGATCTCACATCTCGCGTTGATTCCTGAACTCTCGAGTGTTTCGGGTAGTCGAACAACAATGAATTCCCTAAGGTACGTTCGCCCCTTAAATTATCATCCTCACAGGTACGGCTTTACGGTTCTCTCGAACATCCTCGTCTTCGTCATCTTCTACTTCCTTCTTAGCAGCAGCAACGCTGGCGACGCCATCGGACGCGCGGACTTGGGCCACTTCCGGGTAAGCAAGCCTTTTATTGAAGAGAATCTTTTCTTTAGGTCGCTGGCTTCATCTTTGTCGGCATTGGTATACTCTTTACGCTTATTTTCTATGCGACAACTCGCGAACCCGAGTTCGTCCGTCGACTCAGTCGCCTCAACTCCATTTCCTCGGAAACCTCGGTCCTCGCCACGATGAGATGGACCAACTGGTTCGGTCACGCACAGTTCTATCAGGTAATTAGTTCTTCGCCGTCTCTGAAAGCCGGCTCAGATTGCTCTGCTCTACATGCTCTCACGACTCTACTGCAACATCTCGCAAGTCTACTTCCCTTTCTATATCCAGGAAACACAGAGTCGCGCTAAAGTACGTTCTCACACTCACCGTAAGGTCTTGCCATTCCAGCAATACGTGGCCATCTTCCCGATGGTTTCCTACATCTCGTCCTTCGTCGTTTCCACGATCATCAGCATTCCATGGATGAGCCATCGACTCAGTCGAAAGGTCAGTTCTCAACCTTTATGTCTCTTGTTCCCTTTGGTGTGACTCACAAGTCATATCTCACTTACTCCAAATAGACTCTCCGTGAACGATCACTGGCCACTTCTCTGCTTCCAGGCCTTGTCGTGCGCGGCTTGCCACAAAAAATCCGTCACATTCCGACCGCTCGGGGTTTCTCGTTTGTTCCTCTTCTTCCATCAATTTCTTATAATTCCCTCTTGGAAATCGTTTCCCCTTACGTTCCACACACCATGTCCATTGTCATGTCGAAGACTAAGTTCCGCCTGCTGCCTTTCATTTTATCTCATGAGACTTGCTTCCGAATACTTGTACGCTAATCTTACCACACCAGCTCAAAAGCTTGAGTCCACAAGGTCCAAGCACCTGTCTGTATGTAAAACTCTACCCCTTTCGGGAGCTCTTGGAAGCACGTGCTTTGACTGTGTGAAAGAGACTGAGGAATGCTTTTTAGGCCTTGTTTCTCATTGGCTGCCTGCTGGGCATTGGTGGCTGTGTGTGGATGCACTTCGACTTGCCCGGCGTTCAACTCTATGCCGTGTCAGCTATTATGGGCGTCACGCAAGCCGTCCTCCTAGTCACGTCTCTAGCCATCACCGCCGATCTCATCAACAAAAACACGGTTAGCCCAGTGACCCTAATATGAGGATGTTGATGTTTAGGAGAGCGGTGCGTTTGTGTACGGAGCCATGAGCTTTGTGGACAAGCTTGCCAATGGAGTTGCCTACCTGATTATTGAGATGTTCAACAACTGTTCGAGGTAGGAACTGAGGATTATCTCAAGTGTCTCTTTAGCAACAAGAAGGACGAACACGGCCATGGTGGATGCTCGGACTTCTACCGACTCATCATGGTCTTTATCCCGGGAGCATGCCTGATCCTTGCTCTTCTCGTTCTTCTCATGCTGATTCCACAGAGCGTCGGAAAAAGGCCCAGACAACAGCGACAACGATACGGTTTGCTTTCTCGCGATATCCAATTTCACACTTCAGACAACGACCAAGACTTCCTCGTTGAAAACGAGGAACTGCCAGCTGTTGCCGACGCACCAGCGAATCCCGAACCATTCATCTAATCATTTTTCTTCAGAAGAAGCAACATTTAGTCACTCCCCCTTGTACACGAGTCTAACGCGGATGAATCTAGAGACCACGAAAGTAGCCTTTTTGAAGTTAAGTTATGTTGTTACAAAAACGAAGCATGTCTCCCTTTGCTACGAGGTGTTTCTCGACAAATCCTGGTGCAATGCCCACAGCGAGTCAATTTCCCCTCTACTTGAGACAACGAGAATCTTGTTTAGCACATGAATGGCGCCCCTCTCTTTCTCCGCTTCATGAGTCTGGTCTTGCATTTTTCGAATTGCTTGTCTGTAAATAGTTTGCTTTGATTCTCCAGTATCTCGAAAAGAAGTCGATTCCAAAGCGTTTTAAAACCCTCTTACTTTCTTTCCACCTCTCTTGTCTATCCTCTAGCTGTCATTTCCATATCCGTGCATAATATCGAAAGACTTAGACGCATTTTATGCTTGCCACAATAAACCTTTAGCTAAACTTGTTAAAAGAACAAGTCAAGCAACGCGAGCAGAAGATTTCATTCTTAGAAGATATTTAAAAGAGAAATTAAAGAAGGAGAAGAAAAATAAATGTTTGCCCTTTGTGTGTTATCGAGCACGCTAGGCTTCAGTGTAGCATAGTCGTCTCTCCGGGAGCACAGCAAAGCTCGCCCCGATCGTCTGGCTAAATCGTTGCCTGATCACTACATGGCATATCGGACCCTCTGTCCATCCCCTTCTTTTAGTCGTTCTTGGTGTTTATAACCTTGCAGTCGATCATCTGCAAGTGGTCAGGCCAGACGGCGGAGGCGTCGGTGGTGCCATTGTGCACTGCCGGTGCTCACGTCTCTCTGCCCTGTCCCGATGTATTTCACAGATCACTTCTCGGTCTTATCTCTGCAAAACCGCATTCTACATACTTTCCATTCGTTGTTCTTTCGCTTTAATCAAACTCAGCCGAAATCCACCTCTTTTTAGTAAAACGGGTATGCGATGTCGGTTCTATCGAAGTTCTTCGCGTCTACGCTTGGCATGCGAGTGCTAGAGGCGAATTGCTATGAGACGATTCACATATGGAATCCGAATTGCACTCATGCCATCTACGACGCTACGCCGAATGGCTTCTGGTTTTGCCTTAAGACATACACTACCTTTTATCTGGTAAGCAATTACTAGAGACAACATTCAAGGCTTCTAGCTCTCACAATTAGTCTCTCAAAAAGGTGACGTACGGAAAATTAACTGGAGAAAGCTTGCCAAATCTATAGTGCAATCCAGCGTCTTTCTTACAATGAACATGGTCTTTTATCTATGGTATTTTTGCCGAATACGGTGAGCTATTACATGCATTATTGAAGCCGTTGAATTCAGGCATGGACTAGGCTTCTTCCTTTGGCCAACACTGGGCTACTCGAATGGAATACTTGCTTCCTTTAGTGCAATTTTGCTGGAGAATCCTCATCGAGTGCCTCAGCTAGCTCTGTATCTCACCAATCAAGTTTAAATTGAGAAATTTCCATTTTTTTTTAGGCATCCGAAACCGTCTATAGGCAACTCGCAGCCAGAGGATATGTGCCGATGATTCCTCACGGAGAGTGTCTTCCTTTCATATTTGGTCTTGGTGGATTTTTCTATCTCTATCAACAAGGACGACTATCGAAGGGCTACGTTACGCTCATTGAGTAAGCACTGTCGAGAGCCTGTTGTAAAGCAATATCATTCAGGAAACTTTATGGTATCTCGAAGGACCAGGATCATCTCAATTTGAAGAAGTTGCCCGGTGGATTAAAAGAGTTCTTCCAGCAATTGCGAGTCAACTTCGCTAAGAACGATTTGTGCGAGCACAAGCATTCATGCATCAGCAATGCCGCCGAGGTTCAAACCTGTCAATGAATAGTCTCATTTCTTGCAGGTTACATTCCGAAACTTCGGCATTGGTCTTGGAGTCAGCTCAACTCTCACATTGCTCAAGAACTTGAAGAATCTTTTATCGAAGCCCTCAAAACTCGTCAGGGCCTTGGCATCTCGCGACAACTTCAAGATCCCACTCTTCCTCGCTGGACTTCCACTTCTATATCACGTAGATACTTTTTGAATAGCTTAATCGTGGGTTTCAGACCACCAACTGCTTGTTGACAAGACAAGGAGCAGAGGCGAAGAAGTATGCTCCGTTGGCGGCCGGAACAGTGAGTGGCCTCTCAATTGCCGCTTTCCCCAACCTCACAATTTCCATGTATACTATGTGGAAGGCTATTGAGGTTAGCTCAACATGCTACATACTAAGATATTTTTAGACAATTTACTTCGACTTGGCCGATCGAGGATACCTTCCTTATGTTCCTTACGGTGACATTCTTCTCTACGCGCTCTCAACGGGTTACGTCCTTGGCACGGCGATGATCGAGCCGCAGTCCATACCGAAGGGCTACTATAACTTCCTCATGGGACTCACTGGCAACAGGTTAACCTTTCGTTAACTGTCATCTCTCTCTTGTAGACTGGAAGTATTCAATCGACGGCTGTACGATCACTACGGCTTCGATACGAATCGCATGTACCACGACTACATTCCAAAACTTGATCCTCTCCATTGTACACTTAATCCCGCCCTTTATCTTCCGAAAGTATCCAATACCCATTGCTGCTAGATGTAAATTTTTCAAACAAATCCTCTAGGCATTGAACTTGTACGAGTATTAATTGTCAGTAACTTGCCTTGCCTTGCTTGGTTGTGCTATATAATAGAACCCAGAGAATTCGATAGCAAATATCAGCACAAGCTGTGATAAACGTGCTCAATTTCCACTTGTCAAGTGCTAAATGGTTCACACGAGCCCTTACAACTTCATCAGATCAGACTTCATCGGTTTCACACTTGAAGTTTCAGTATGAATTGGAAGGATCTTGACTTCAATGAAGCTGCTGCATTTCTTGAAAGCTTCGAATGGGCTTTCAATTTCCGCAACATCGACATTTTGGTTGATGAAAACCTTAAAAGGATCCCTGAAGAGGTAAGTGAACCTTTGCTTTTTTGACCACCGTGAGCGAGGGAGTGTGTTGTCTCGTTCTTTACGCTCCCTCGTGGTGGCAAAGCGACACTGATCGAGTTCGTCTTCATTGAGAGCGGATTTGCAGTGGGCGAACGCGATGGCTGCGCCCGTGCTCCTCGCCAAAACTCATCTTGTAAGTGGGCTCCGCGGCTCGATGGCGCGAGCCCTATTTTCAACCGTCCACGAATCACATTCAGTTTCTCGATCTCAAACGGCGAGTGTCAGTGTTGAATCTGCTCGCTTCACATCACTCTGATCAACCAAGCACATCGAAACAAGTCGCCATAACGGCGAAGAAGCAACATGAATTGGCAAACTTTGTGCCGTTGCTGGAAGCTGTTCGGCGAGTGCAAAACTTTGATCGTGTTGTGGACATTGGAGCTGGAATGGTGAGAGTCGAAGCTTTGATATGCGTTTCAGGGACACTTCCTTGGTGCACTGCAGTCTCTGACGCCAGCCCTTGAACTAGTGGCTGTGGAATGCCAACAGCAGCTTTGCGAGAAAGGCGGGCAACTCTATCGTAAGCAAAGTTAACTCAAACACTTCTTTTGCTTTCAGCCAAAACAAGCTTCGTAAATCAGAAAATAGACGTCAATGGTGGGTCTGCTAAGCATATATTCGAAAGCAATGACAGCGATATGGTTTGTGACAGCTGGATTGTCTCAATTTAGCAATTCAGACTGCCGATGGGAAATCATCGACACTTGTTGTGTCTCTGCATGGTTGTGGCGATCTTCAGAAAGCAATTCTACGATCCTTCACAGACTGTTCACCTGCTCGGGTTCCTCTTCTCATCGTCGTGCCTTGTTGTTATCATCGAATGACCATCGCTGGTAAACAACTCTCTGCAAGCGATAGTGCGTAATTCAGAGAAGTCAGTGAGGAAGTGGTGCTTGAGTGAGAAATTGAAAAGCGTCGCCAGTGATAATTTCCATCTACAAACGCCCGCACTACGACTAGCTGCAGAGGCTCATGAGAAGGATGACCTGGATACGCGTTCCCATAGGCTCATCTTCCGAGCTCTTCTCCAAATCTTTACGGACACCAGCGGTTGGTTCTCAATAAAAACACCCACTCTTCAGGTACTCGACTGTCAAACATCCGAAGCCTGGGTCGTCAAAGTTCGCCTGATTTTGAAGCCAGCTTTGATAGTGTCCTCGTCAAGCTGCTTGAAGATGGGCTCCCAACCCAGAGATCTGAGGGCAAGCAAGAGTCTTCTCGAAATGGAATCCACGATGGTTAGTGCATCTTGAGTCTCTGTGAATGGAGCCCCTCAAATAAAAGCCGGAAGGAGAGGCAATGGACTAACCCCCCCCCCCCCCGACACACATCATCTGGGTGTCATCGAGTTTATACGACCTCTTTTATTACGCAGCCCTCCATTGATTGAAGAAAGGCGTTGAAGCTGTGAATTTCAGTCTCATCGGGTGACTCGAGCACGAGTGTTACGTCAAGCCGGACGCAGTACTTGGATGGCTCCTCGCATCGAAAAACAACCAGCTTTCAAAGAGACGAGACAGAAGATCTTCGGACTGTCTTTCACGACATCGTTCTTGCCAACCAGCACAAGTTTCATTTAGTCTCCAAGTTCCTGGTAAGCCTTGCACCATCGAAAAAGATTTGTTAAGATGGTTCAAGACGCTCTTCAAGACGTCGTTGAATCTTTGATTCTTGCCGATCGCTGCGCTTTCTTAGAGGAACATGGCTACTCCGCTCAAATGCTGTCACTTTTTGACCGAAGGATCTCGCCACGAAACACGTGTATTATCGCATCATCTCACAATCAGCCGCTTTCATTGGACGTCTTTAATAAAACTTAAAATCCTGTGAATTCTTAACGATTTTATACTGATGTCTTTTGGCTGATCGAATAAGAGGAAGGGAGAGGAG
This sequence comes from Poikilolaimus oxycercus, assembly GCA_034700245.1. Taxonomy (NCBI): domain Eukaryota; kingdom Metazoa; phylum Nematoda; class Chromadorea; order Rhabditida; family Rhabditidae; genus Poikilolaimus; species Poikilolaimus oxycercus. Next base: position 37,060 of record JAQIXL010000292.1, read on the forward strand.
GAGGGAGAAGTGAGAGTTCTGTTGGCGGCGGCAAGCAACGGTGGCGTTTGATCTTCTTCTTCATTCTTCTTCTCACTCTGATAGCGGTCACTCGTCGTTGGCCAGTTGAAGTCTGGAGAGAGTGTTCAAGAGGTCCGTGATGTGCTCTGCATGTCCGGAAGAACGACCAAATCGCACTGAAGACCCCTCTCAATTCTGATCAAGCGACTTACCAAACGGCTGTGGGGCACCGGTCCTCTTGTCCTCGGCGTAGGCGGGTCGCTCATGCGGCTCGCCGCTTCTCTTCCCGAATCTTCAGAGAAATGCTCTTTCTAATAAGTTACCAAAGGAGGAAGGGAGGAGAGGTTTTTTTGTGAACTCTAATATCTCTTCAAGCAAACATTTCGCTCTCAATGCTTACGCCTTCTCACACTGCCCACGTATTTATGAAGAAGACAAGCGCAATGTTTAGATTTGCATGGAGAAATTCGTGACGTAAAATGAGGGAGCGCGCAATACGGTAGTGAACACAATGTATAAGGCGATAAAATAGGAAAGAAGATCGCTGAGGGTGCTCGCTCACCTGACGAGAGCATTTCGCATCCCTGAGCGTCCAAAGCGGACGAGGGCGTTGCGCATGGCACGCTTTTCGAGCCTGGAATCGGCCATCTTTGGCGACCTCAACTATCCCCGCTGCAGCGACTACAGACAGAAAGCTTCAACGAAATAACGAAGAGCGCGTGCTTTACAAGACTTGAGACAAAACTATTCTCAACAAGACAAAACAATGCTTACCCGTAGTCGTCTTGGGCGCTGACGACGTGGACGAGGACGATGAGGCCGAGGAGGCCGACGAGGCTGCCGCTGTGCATTCTCTGTTTGTGTGGGGGCTTGAAGGGAGGCTTCGGGCGCTTCTCAAATGGACGTCTGCCATCCGCCCGCCCACTTTATACCCGTGGACGGGGCGGACGCCGCCGCGGGCGCCTAATAATCGTCGAGTACAAATAGCCGAAGGCGATTCTTCCTCCTCCTCCTCCGTCGTCGCCAACCTTGCCCCGTCGGTGGACGAGCGTCATGAGAGCTTTGGAAATCCGGGGTTCATCCCAAGAATAACGCGCATTTATTGCTCTGGAGCTTCTAC
>JAQIXL010000293.1:0-38175 GCA_034700245.1 Poikilolaimus oxycercus
CTCCTTCAGCTCGACGGCATCCGGCTTGCTCTTTCGCGACGTCGAGAACGTCTCCTTGTCCACCACCATCTGAGACTTTTCTTCAAGAGAGCCGAAGGGGAAACGAACCTTGAAGCAGCGAAGATTCCTGTGAAATGAGACCTCTTTTGAATCCGCACGTCTCTCTTCCTCTTTGAATACTTGCACCAAAAGTCTCTTGCTTCTCCTCTTCTCCCCTGCAGCCCCACAACTCGAAGAAGAAGACCCTCGTGAGTGTTTATTGAGAAATGTAGAGCATTGAGAATCTTGTTGAACACCCTGGAGTGTATTGAAGAAGCTTTACTTGCCACCCGACATTGGCAGTTCTAGAGCTTGTTGTGTTTGACGGCCTTGGTCCCCGTGAGAAGGAAGGGATCGAAGCTTGGCACAGAGTTCCTCTTCTTCTCCAAAGGCTTCAACTTTGTTGTTCGCTTCTCGAGGGCTTCATTCAACAAGGAGAAGCCGCTCATTCCAGCCCAGTCCGCGTCGGCGAGCGTGTAACTGCGAAAGAGATAGGGAAGAGAAGATCGCCCCACCTGGAAGCGAGAGGAGAGATGACTGTGAAGGGCTCTCGGAAGGGCTCGTCCTCTCTCGACTTGTCTAAAGGTTTTCGGATCTCGGGAATGACGGCCTTCTTCTCGACGGCCTCCTCGTCGAGCATCGAAAGAGTTTTGACCTGAAAGATTTGAAGAAGAAGAAGGCGGTCTCCTGACCTGCCCCTTGACGAAGTCGGCATAGACTCGTCTTTCAGTCACGGGATTCCCACTGCAAACAAGATGACTCAACTTCGGCATCTGCGAGATCGGCTTCAGAGCGGCGCAAGCACAAATCCTGCAACCTTCTTCTCACTTGAGGGTCTTTCTCACTTATTGTGAGCCACGTTGAGATGTTGAGCATTGGGAAGAAGGAGACCTTCAAGTTCCTTCAGCTTGTTCCCTTCCAGACTCAATCGAAGAATTGAGGGCAGCGCCTTCTTCCGAATGCTCTTGATCTGATTGTAACTCAAATCGAGGATTTCCAAGTGGGGAAGGTCGAACACAAAACAGTCGAATCTAAAAGATCTCGAAGAGAAAGAAGGAGCAACTTGGTCAAGACATTCTTTGAAAGATTCAATTCCTTGAGGGCGGCGAGAGAGGCGAGGCCGAACTTGGCGATTGTGCTGTTGGAGATGTCGTTGAGAGAGACGTCGAGGGAGAGAAGACTCGGCAGAACCTGGGAAGTGATCGAGAAGGAAGGGAAACCTGTGTCTGTTCGGGATCCGTGATGATGGAGAGAAGGGCATTTCCAGAGAGATTCAGCTTCTCGAGATGAGTCAGTTCAACCAGTTCATGAGGATGTTGAAGGGAGTTGTTGGAGAGGTCCACGGCCGAGATGTGAGAGAGTCTGGAGAAGTACGGTAAGAGAGGGGGGAGAACCTGCTGACAGCTGAATGTTCGATGGCGACGATTTCGAATTTTTGTCCAGAGAGATTCAACTCGGTCATGGAGGCCAAGTCAGGGAAGAGCTTCTCGATGCCCTCGATGGTGAGCGCCTTGCCCCCTCGTCTCGCGACTGCTGTCCTTTCTTCCTCGGGCACCTTCTCTCTGTCAAGAGAGAGAAGAGACGGTGTCTGATAGAGCATCTTCTTGCGATAGCCCTCCAGTTCGCACAGAGCATTACCCGTCAAGTCGAGATAGAAGAGCTTGGGAAAGCTCTGAAGAGTCTTTCAGTCTTCTCTCCCAACCTTGAAGAGTTCCATTTCGAACTTGTCCTTGAGTTGATTCTCGGAGGCTAGAAGAATTTGGAGCATTCGACAGTTCTCTATTCCTTTTAGAGTTTTAAGTCGATTTCGACTGACGCAGAGCCGACTCAAGAGCTGCAAGATCTTCCTCTTCAATCCTCTCAGAATGAGACCTGAAGTTTGGAGACGAAGGAGACGCCGATGAGGTGGTTGTCACTGAGGTCGAGGTCGGAGATCATCTCGGGCAGGGACTCCAACTTACAGATCCAGTTCCGTGAGGCGTCAAGGAATTGCAAGTTCGTCAGGTTACTGTAACTATAAGAAGGCAAGAGGAGAAAGCGGCACTTGAGTTTCTTGAGCGAGCTGATTTTGTTGTTTCGAAGTGAGAGATTGACGAGGTTCGTGAGCTCCTCGACGCCCTCGAGTTTGGTGATCTTCTGACCGGACAAGTCAAGAGTTGTCACTGTTGACTGAGAGGATTTCATCTGAGAAAAGTTGGACAACTTGGAAATCGATCAAGTCGACGAAGATGTTGGTCTTCGCATAAGCGAAGATGAGTTCAAGGGGATTCCTCAAAGAGAGGACGTCCGCCCCTTGATAGGTCTCCTCCTTGCTCCAGCGACGCTTCAGGAGGGGCGCCTGCAGGAACTCACTCGCCTTTCGAACTTTGCTAAAGAGAAGTCTTTTGATAAAGAAAAGAACTGACATCTGCTTGGCGGGAGTCTCCTCTCCTTCTTCTTGCTCCGGCTTGTCCACGTGGTGACGTTCCAACTACCAACTTCAGCTCAGTCTCTCGTCCTCACCTTGATCTCGATGTTGATGTCACGGAGCTTCTGGACTTGTTCCTCAAACTTCCGATCGAATTCCTCAGATCTTCTCAGATCGTCAATTTGAAGTTGGTTGTGGTAACTGAAAGCTTTTGTTCAGGCACCAAGTTGCCAAAGGACATCGAGTCTAAAGACGAAGAAAGAGAAGAAAACACTATCACAAGGACTGAAGACTGTGAAAAGGACTCTGAAGCTTACCTCGCCAAAAAGTCTCTGTAAGAATCTTTCCGTCAAGCTTGAGACGTGGGAAGCTCAAAAAGGAAAGAAGACTTACCGTATCTCGACAATACAGACAGCCACAAGCTTGAGCTCCTTCCACAAGACAGACTCCTCACGATTTGCTTGAGGCAATGGAGCTGAAGAAGCTCTTTTTTCACTTTTTAGTCAACCTTCTTCGTCCTTCTCCGTCGGCGAGCTGGGGGCCACACTCGAGGTGACCGTCCTCACCACCTTCTTCGACATATTCGTCGATAGAACGATGGGGACGAAGAAGAGACGCGTCTTTGTCTATGTCCTCCTTGCCTTCAACTCCCCTTCCACACCTTCTCCCCGGCCTCCTTCCTCTGCTGCTCGAAGTCGCGATAGAGTCGAATGGGAGGTCTTCGGAAGTCTTCAAAGAGATGTCGATCACAGAGATCGAGGATGGCCCTCAAGTCGAAGACTCGCCGAGTCTCGTCGCAGTCCACGTAGAAGAGACGATCTGCTTCTTCCACTGACTCCCCCTTCTCTCTTACCGACGTCGCTCTTGTCCATCTTCTTGAAGAGACGACACCATTTCACCGAGATCTGAACATCTTTTTGAGGAGAAGACGAGGTCGAACATCGTAAGTGCTCTTCATGGAGCAGTTGTAGTTGATGAATTGCTCGAGGAGCTTCAACTCGAACTCGTCGGGAGTCCTCAACGAACTCGTGCCTGCACTCTCCAACTCGAGAGACATCTCGAAGCGGGTCAACTCTGCTTCCCATTCCTCCAAGGCTCGCCAGTTTTCTATCTTCTCTTAGAGCAAAAGAAGGACGGACTTTTGAGACTCTTGAGAAGTTTCTGGTTATGAGAAGAGTACTCGGAGAGACGCTTGACGATCTCTTTCTTGCCGTCCTTCCCTCCGAGTCCATCTCGAAGACGATCGAGGGCCGTGGCGAAGGCTTCCAATTTGTGCTCTACTCTTTTTGTCTGCTTCTCCACGAGAACGCGTCTCTGCAAAAGTAGAAGAAGACCGTCTGAAGGAGGCGTCTCCCACCTTGACAGCCTCTTCTTGTTCCCGCAAGTATGCGTCGAGAGCCTCCACAAATTTCTCTTCCGCTGCTCTCTATGAACCTTCTTTCCTCGAGCTTGGAGGGAGTACCAAGTAAACGTGGGAGAACTTCTCGGGAAGAGTGTCGTCGTCGAGAACCTCGAGGAAGCGAAAGTGGAAGGCCGCCCAATGAAGATAACGCTCTCCAGCCGGAAGGGGCGGTGCGGGATAGCGAGTGGAGAAGAGGGACAGACTCCGAATCAACTCGCAGTTGCTGAGAGGGAAGAGACCCTGCCACAGGTACTTCTCTTCATTGAGACAAAGACCTTGAAGGAGGCGAAGGCGTTGCCGGCGAGGTCGAGACTTTGAAGTTTCTTTGGCCAGGCTGTCGCCGTCGCAAGCACTGAACGGGATGGGCGATTAGACTTCGGATGACTGCATGGCTTTGCTCAATTCCTCTGCTGGCTGGGAGCCGTCTAGTCAGCTGTTCCTCTTCCGCTTCCGTGCAGACGAAGAAGGAAAAGAACGAACCAGAGTCGTCGAGGTTGTTGCCAGCGAGCTTGAGAACTGTGAGAAAAGGAAGTTGAGAGAGGAACTGAAGACTCTTGAGGAAGAAAGAAGAGAACCTCGAGACTTCGAATGGAGTTGTTCTGGAGACAGAGAGTGTCCAGAAGGGGAAGTTGACCAAGGAGAGCCACGTCTTCGAGTTTGTTCTCATAGAGGAAGACTCGCTTCAACTTCTTGCACACCTCGATTCCGGCCACACTCTGTAAGGACTCGTCTCCTTCTTCCTTCAAACCTTAAGTACTCCTTCACAAAGCCAGAGTTCCTCGAGGGTGGCGGCTACTTCGTGAAGAGGCTTGCAGCAGAGAATGTCTTGCCCGAATATCCTCAACACCTGCACCCTCTCCCTTCCTTTGAAGGAGGGCGAACCTTGAGATTCTCAAAGTACTTCAGTCCGACGAGGACGGGCATCCCGCCGAAGAATATCTCGAGTCGCTCGTAGTTTCCTCCTTCCGTCTCAAATTCCCCCTTTTGTTTTCTTTCTCCGACTCCACGTGAGGCCCCATCGTTTCTAACACAATAGAAGGAACTTCCAATTTCATCAACTTCTTCTGGCCGAGACCCAAGCTAAGCTACCGTAGTACTTTCACATCACGCAGTGCTTTTCGTGTCGAGGACCCACCTTGAGAGTGGAGATGTCGATTCCATTTGCTGCACAGAGACTCTCGAGGTACTTGAAGTAGCGGGATTTGAGCGAAGTGACCGAGGAGGCGACCTGCGAGGCCGACATCAACAGGGACATCTCCTTGCCCTCCTTCTTCTCCTTCTTCTCAGCTGCAAGTCTCTTCTCCCTCTGGGGGCTGCCCTCTCAAAGTTCGTCGCCCGCTTCCAAGAGGCGCGAGACGACGAGAATTTTTCCTTCTGCGACTTTGTGACTTTCGTTCAATGCAAATCGCGTTATAAGGGGAGACGATGCCGAGGCCAGACGGCCGCCTCGGCCTCCATCACGCCGCTTGTCTCTCCTTCGCCTCCTCCCTCTCTTCACTTTCCTCTTCCTCTTCCATTTATGAGAACTCCCTCCCTCTTCTTTCCCACACTCAAGGATATCCGGGACTGCTTTGGCCATCTTCTGCCAAGAAAGAGGAATTCGAGTCGTGCTGATGCATATCCGCGTTTTTCTGTGAAAGCCTTGTCGTGAGTGAGAACTTCTCCCTCCTCCTTCGGTCTATTCTCGTCGCCCCTTTCAAAAGCGTCCTCCCGCTCCGTCTTCTCCGAGAGTAAAAAAAAAGAGCAGCAAAAATCCACTTTTCGGCGCTGGCCCTCCCATTCTTTCGAGGGTTTTTTGAACTCTTTTCGCCTCTTGGCTTGGGACTGGCAAGGAGAGGGCAGACAGCGTCTTTTGACGGAGAATTTGCGTTGCCGAGCGTCTTCACCTTGCCCGCTCTTCCCCCTTCGTCGCGAGAGGAAAACCACGTCAGAGGAAGGAAGATGACGCACTTCTCTCATCGCTGATTTCCCCCTTCTGGCAAGGGACGTCGTCTCCACGGGAAATTCATCAGGCCTCGTGCAAGCGATCCCCTCCCTTTATGGCGACAACAAGAGGAAAGAGAAAGAAGAAAAGTGGTCGAGAGCCAAAGTTGGAAGCAGCCGGATGGTCGTCGACGCAGACGGCCGTCGAGGTGCGGCGACGTGGAAGTCCTCCGAGACTCGAGAGGCCACCCTCTCGTCCCTTGGGATGCAGCTCCATAACAGGCAGCGACCCCTCAAGAAGAAGAAAGAGAAGAGTCGAGAAGAGGGCTGAGCGAGGGCGAAGAAGGCCTCAGAGGACTCATTGCATGAGGAGTGACTCCTCTCGGATCGGAGTTCCCTCGGCTTCCGGCTTCTTCTTCTTCTCCAATGGACAGGTCATGTCCCAGTTGCTAGTGGAGGATCAGCCGCTCTCAGCTTATTTTATTCATCAGCGAAAGCCGAGAGGGCCCTTCCCCTGGATGTTGACACGGCCTCTCCTCAATCTTCGCCCCTTTCTCTCGATCAAAAAACCTTGTTCGGCTCTTATTGCCTCAAGCAATGTGAAGTTGATTTATTCATAAAGTTCGTCGTGGGTTTTCCCAGACGAACTTCTGTCCTCTTCTTCCTCGGTCTCACGTCGTCAGAAAGCCGTGCACCGAGAGTGGAAGAAGAGTGGAGGACCTCTCCCTTCCCTCTCTCTCTTCACAAGCCGCACGTCCTGGCGAATTTTGAGCTCCGATTGAATTTCGCTCTCCTTTTCGCCTCCTTCTCGGCCGTCTTCAGACGCTCCTCTCTTGAAGGAGTGAGCAGGAGGCAGACGCCCCCGTCGTCGGATCTTCGTGCTTTGCTTCAGCTTCCTTGCCGTCGCTCCCGGACATGCAAGGCCGTCTTGATTTGCAAGTTTTCGCGCCGTCCCCGATGTCTCTCGGCACGGGCTTATTTTCCCTTGCCCAGAAGGGGCGCCACATCAAATTTATGCGGGAGCAGAGAAGCCGGGAGACCCTCGAACACGCCTCCTTCGTGGTCGACAAATCCGCCGACGTCAATCCTCATGTTTCTCGGCTTTTTCCATCTTCACGCTCACTGCACTCCGCCTCGAACCTTGTCCCGACTAGGGTCAAGCTCTTGTTGTGTTGCGTGTGAAGGAGCATCCAAGAGAGAGGAGGGGCGAGAGCTTCTTCAAGTCCTCCGACTAACGGGATCGAGGAGGAGGCGCCTCACCGTTCTCCCTCACGTCTCCCCTGACAACCGCGCCTCGCCTCCTCTACCGTCCCCCTTCTCCTCCTTCTCCTCTCCTTTTCGACGAACTTGTTTTGCCGTCTCCATGTGCGTGTCGCGTCATGTCGAAGGAGGGAGAGCAGTCGACGGGCTTCACCTCACCTTTCATCGTCCACGTCGTCCCTCTCCCCTCTTGCTCCTTCGATCCCCTTCCAACAGGGCCAATCCCTGGGCGTTGACGTAATTAAAATCTTCGTGGCGCGTCGCTTCTCTTCAGAGCGAGGAAGATTCGACGAGCGTCGGTTCTCTCTTTTGACGGAGAAGGGCTTCCCTCGATCCCCTGTTGATTCTCTTCCATGGACGAGGATGACGACGGACGAGGAGACGCTCTCTCCCTTCTTCTCTTCCCTCTTCTTGTCCGCGACTCCCATAGTTTGATGGATTGAAGCGGCAGTTTTTGACGATTAGGAATGCATGTGGAAGTGGTCGCGGAGAGGAGGACCTCGACCCCCTCCCCCACTACGAAGAAGAAGAAGAAGCTCGCGACGTGAGAAGGAGCACCTGCACGAAGGGGACTCGGCTCCTTCACACACTCCATTTCTTCATTTATTATGAGGAGTGACAGGGGGAATTCCGAGAGAGAAGGGGGCGACCTGTCCCGTCTCCAAGATGTTCATTTGTGTCATCTTCGAGGTCTTCTTCTGTCGAATGCCAGGGCGGGCGGCACCTTCGAGTTCCTTTGCAATTCCCGCTGCTTGCGTCTTCTGGCCCCTGGCTCCCCCTTCCCTTCTCTTGAAGCACGTATCCAGGTCCTCCTCCTCCTTCTCCCATGGAGATCTCTCATAATTGCGCTTTTTAATTGTGGACATGCCGCGTGATTCTCGCACCGCGACCTTGAGACCAAGATGAAGTCTTAGAATTTGCAGCTGGCCTATGGACGAGGCGACGGACGAGGCTTCTCCCCCGCGAGAGACGACGGCTCTCGTGCCGAACGGCAAGCCTCGATCCACCGTACTCCTCGTCAACGTCGGCGGCCGACGGGCGAAGCTCTCGACGGAACTTGTGAGTCGGTCGAGAATCATGAAAGGGCAACGAGGAGAGAGGAGGGAGGGAGGGGAACGAAGTTCGGAAGGGAAGAGAAGGAGTCTCGGAGCATCTTTTGTCTTTCGTCCTCGAACTCATCCACTATTCCTTGAGAAAGTGTAAAGCAACTCCTCGAGGCTTTCTTTGAAGTCTCCACATTGGCGTTGAGGAGAAAAGAGTCTCTGACTTGGCCCACGAGAGTTTCCAAGACTGGAGGGGATCTGTGAAGGAAAAGAAGGGATGACCTGGCTCTTGCTCTAATCAACGCCGCTTCTTCCTCTTCCCTCAGAACACACAAGAAGCGTCTAATTCATCTTGGAGCTTCCGATTTGAAATCGCTTGAGTTCCGCTTTCTACGGAAAGTCTCGCTTCTCACGTCCACCGACAGTTGCTGAGAGACTTGCAGCTGAACTCCCGTCTGGACACCTCGAGACTGGCGATGTTCGCGGCGAAGACGCACGTGGAGAGATTGACGGAGTGCGACGCGTACATGGACACGACGAAGGAGTATTACTTCGAGAGGTCGCCCCTCATCTTCGAGTGCGTCGTCGACTTCTACTCCACTGGTACGACTTCTTCGTCCCTCTTCCTTCCTTCTTTCCTCGTAGTTTGCATTGTTGACAAGAGGAACGTTGCCCTGCAAGGAGACTCCCAATGCATTGCCCTTCTCTCTCTTCTTCTCCTTCTTCTGCAAGGGAGAGTGCATCCTCTTGCAGGCCGTCTCCACCGTCCTTTGGACCTCTGCCCAATGCGACTTCGCCACGAACTCGACTTCTGGCGGATTCCTTGCTCGGCCATTGCAGCCTGCTGTCGTCTCGATGAGAACAACAACGGTCACATGGCGAAATTCTCTCAACAAGAACAGGTACGGTAATGGGAAGTTTGAATGGAAGAGACTGTCTCTGTGGAAGTCCATGAGTCCGCTGTCTGAGTGAAAGCTTCGAAGGGTCGATTCACAGGTGGGCGGCGGGCGACGGGCGGCGCGTCGCCTGCGACGAGCTCAGTATTCCCTCGACGAGGACGAGGACGAGGTGAAGACGTAGCCAGACAGGAAATGCCCTCTCCCCTCTCTTTCCTTCTTTCCCCCTTCATCCTGGTGGAGAAAGGAAATAACATGTTAGGGGAGAAGAGCAAAGCACTATAACCCATCGTTCCACGTTTTAGTGGGACCGCTCCTCAGTCGTCGACCCCTCTGTAAGCTCTTTCACCCACTGTGCATGAAGACTCTCGAAGAGAGAGAAGCATCTCACCCTCGTGCTTCGTCCTTGGTTCATTCTTCACTCTTCTTCGTCCTTTTCTCCTCATCTCACCCAGAGCGCACGATTTTTGTGTTGAAAGACTTTCCACTGAAGGAAGAGAGAAGAAGAGTTGCAGATCTACCTCGATGCCTCTTGCCCGCCGTCCTCCTTCGACAAAGTCTGCTGGGGATCCCAACGACAGAAGGCGTGGAGCTTCCTCGAGAACCCACGATCCTCGTCGGGGGCCAAGGCCTTCTCGATCGTGTCTGCTTCCTTCGTCTTGGTTTCCCTCTCCAACCTCATCCTCTCCTCCATGCCCGAGCTGCAAGACGAAGAGGGAGAGCCGCATTGGGGACTGCTCTGGCTTGAAGCTGGGTAAGAGGAGAGAAGATGGACGAGGTTCCAGCTGCATGTGCTACTTCACCCTCGAATACATCGCCCGATTCCTGGTGAATCCGCACAAATGTCAATTCGTGAAGTCTCCCTTGAATGTGATCGACATCTGCACCATCACCCCCTTCATCATCGAGCTCTTCCTCCCCCTCCTCGACCTCAAATGGATGAAGAACTTCCGAGGTGGCCCCTCTTTCTTCTCCATAAAGAAGTATTCAGGGGCGATGCTCGTAATAAGAGTTCTGAGATTGGCGCGAGTTGCCCGGATCTTCAAGCTCGCCCGCTACTCCACGGGTCTTCGAGCCTTCGGGGAGACGATGAAGAAGTCGGCCGCGGAGTTGAGCATGCTCGGCATGTTCCTCGTCACAGGTCTCTCCTTCTTTCTCTACTAGAAGTTGTGTTGACGCTCTGCGTGGTGGCCTCTCTCCTCTGGGAAAGGCGGCCAACCGTGGGAGACCCTCGTAGACGCGCAAGAAGAGAGACTGACGTCGAGACCTAAAAGAAGATTCGTTGCAGGCATCCTCCTCTTCTCGACGGCCATCTACTTCTTCGAGAGGGACGAGCCTCACTCCAAGTTTTACAGCATCCCCGCTTCATGTAGCCTCTTCTTCTCATTCAATTTACTCACAGGCTGGTGGTGTGTGATCACGATGACGACCGTCGGCTATGGAGACCTCGTCCCGATCACGACTGGGGGCAAAGTGGTGGCAGCCATTGCGAGTGTGTGCGGCATCATTGTACTCGCCTTCCCCATCTCGATGATCATCGACAAGTTTGCTGAAAGCACCGGCGGCACTTGGTTCATCGACGAGGCCACCGGGGTTCCCACAGTATGTCCTCTTTCTCTCTTCTCTTTGGAGTCTGAGCCTTCCAATTAGTGCCAGTGTCCTTTTATACTTTTCTCAAATTCTCTTTCAGAATGCTCCAACAGGTCGAGCACGAAAGAAGCACTCCATGGCAGGGGGCGCTCTCACCAACAATCACGTCGAACCATGAATGCCCTCCCTCTCGCCTCCTCCTCCTCCTCCTCCTCTCCCACGACGACTTCCATTGTGATCTCAGCTCGGTTGTGTCGGGTCTTCTCCTCCTTCTCTTGTCCTCCACAAGAATCTATGCTTTCCGGTGCAGAGTCACCTTCCCGTGTATCTCACTCCCCGTTCTCCTTCTTCCTTCTCCTCATTAAGAGTCGTTCTCAGAAGCCTCGAAGGTTGTATAGCGTGTGAATACTGTGAATGAGTAAAAGAGAGCTAAACAAGTCTCCCCTCTCGCCCAGTCATCCTGTCGAGCAGCGAAGCAGTCGACGCGGCACGCAACGCAGCACCAATCGCTTCGTTCTTTGAACCCGAAGATCTTGGCAAGAAGCCGAGATATTTGAGGGTGGAGAGGAATACGCACTCTCGCTGAATAAGATGTATCGCCTGCAGCTTCCCGCTCATCAAGGAGAAGTTCTGTACTCTAGAACTTGACACACCGAGGGTAATTGCAAGAGAAAAGGACTTGAAAAGAAGAAGCTTGACCCCCTCCATGTCTACCGTACCCCGTCTGCAGAAATAGCCAAGGGAATCGAAGTGCAGTGAGTGGAAACGGAGGCAGTTCTCTCGTGAGCAATGAGACCTCTGCCTCGTGGCGTGTCACCTCTTCATCCAAGCTCCTTCCACATCAAATATTTCTTCTTCGCGGCCCTCCTCCTGTCGTCGCAAGAAGGAGCAAGAGGCTCTTCCCTGAGAACGACGCCCCCTCCACTCTCTCTCATCCTTCTTCTCCTTCTACATAGAAACATGCCCCTTGCCCTGCCCATTCTCCACTTCTTGCACTCGATACCCTCAAGTCATGTGTCTTGGTTAGCCAGGGTCCAAGGGATTCCTCCTCGTGCTCGCGTCTTTTCTCACTTGTCCTTTTCTTCAAGTTCTCTCTCTCGCAGTTTCGAGCTTCTAACTCTTCAATACCAGGAATAACTTGGATTTCCTTGAGAGTCCTCTTACTCGTAGTTCAAGAGTACAAGAGAAAAGGCCACTCGATCCGAGTGTCGGCCAATTTCCTTTTCCTCTTTGGTCGTTCGTTTCTCGGGAAACGCCGTCTCGGCCTTCTCCGAGAAGGGGGCCGCCAACCACAGGTCGCCCTCTCCTTGCAGCCAGCTCTCAGCCGGAAACTCTCCTTAGTCATCACGGTCCACCATCTTTCCCTCTCCCTCTCTCTTCGATGAAACCCATTGGAGTGAGGGTCCTCGCGTCTGCACGTTGAGCCCTCTTGTCAAGTCCCTTCTCAGCCCGAGGCCTCTTCTCAACCTCGAGCATCCATATTTGTTTTCGCTCTTCGAGACGAAGGAGCAGGAGGAGAAAGCCGTTGAGGTCTCCCTCATCGTCGTCCCTCGTCATCCGCGATGCTGTCCTCACGACGCAAGGTGAGTCTTCTGCTTCTTCTTCTTCTCGTAAATCTTAAGCTGAAGCTATTTTTCCCCTTCAAAGTACCAGAAAGAGGCTCTCTCACCTCTCCTGTAGGCGGTGTTCCCTGAGAGAAGGAAGAGAATCCGTGGCAATCAGAAGAGAGTGTCTTGTGTGAGTAGTTAGCCGCCGAGCAACGGCGGCGGTGCCCCGGCGGCCTCCCCTCGCCTCCTCTCTCCTTCTCCCTTCTCCTTCTCCCTCTCACCTGCCATGTAATGAGCACGTAGCGAGGCGAGCCCCGTCCATCGTCGCGCGTCTCGAGCCATGCTCTCCTACCGCTTCAAGCGAACCCTCACCTCGGCCCATGTCGGCGACCACAAGGCAAGTCTCCTCTCCTCTGCCCCCTGTCCCCTCTCCCCTCTTCCTGTCCCTCTTCATTAGCCGTCGATCCACGGAGCTTAGCCCTTTCTAATGAGAGACACGTGATGACGACTCTCCTTCCGATTCGGCTTTGTCACTCTCAGGGGGAAGAATCCCTTGATATTCACGGAGCCTTGAAGGAAGAAGGACAAAGTTGCTGGGGGACATTAGAGGAATTGGAAGGGTCTCCCTCGGAGATGTCTCGGCTGCCTGCCCACGGCTGTCGCTACAAGACCCTCGTTAGACACTCTCGAAGATCCACCCAAGTCTAAAAAACATTTTCAAGTCTCCCTCAGTCTGTGCTATGTACATCTAAGTACTCAAGCGTCTTCCCGCTTTTTCAATCAAAACAAGGCAAATTGCAGAGTTTGAAGAAGACTGCAAGTCCACCTTCAACAGGGGGAAGACTATCATTAGAGACCAAGAGGAAGCAGTCCAGCGGACTAGATCCTTGGGAGAGAAGAAAAAGTGATGAGCATCTCTAATGACGAAAATAGTCCAAAGAATGAAGATACAAAAAGAGGAGGGATTTGGGCGTTCTCCTCGAGGCTCAGCCTTCTTCTTCTCAAGCGGATTTGTGATCGATTAAGTGAATTCGAGCGAGAGGATTCCTTGACTTGGACTGACCCTCGACAGAGAGAGAAGTTCCACAACTCCCCTCCCCCCCCCCCCCCTTCCTCGTCCAAGTGGAGGCTCATCGCGCCTTCAAGAAGCATCCAATCATTTATTTGTGATTCCTCCTGGCCGAGGGGAGACGCGGCTTCAATTTCACTTCGAGGCGTGAAGCCTCAACGTCCGCGTGCCAGCTCCCCTCCCCTTCCCTCTCCTTTCTTTCATTCCCATTTACATTTTTTGTGCTTTGCCCATCAGCAGAGGAGTGAAAGAAGAAGAAGCAGGAAGCCCTTCCCTGAATAGGCTCTAATGTCCCTCTGACAGTTCCGATCCTTTCAGCGTCCCCGTCTTTCCATGTCGGCCGCCTCCTCGATCCGTCGAGGTCGACGAGTTCGTCTCTCGGCCCTCGACGACTTCGACCCGGCGAACAACAACTTCGAGCTCTCCGCCTGCAGAGCTTTCACCTGTTCCGGTCAGTCTCCTTCTCTTCTTCTTCTCTTCGATGTTCTCAAGCAGGGCGCTGCCAATTTGTCTCGTAGTCCGTCAACATTTATGTGAGAGGGAGAGAGGGAGAGATGCCTTATGCGTTGGAGGGGAATTTGATTGTCGGGCAAGAAAAACATATGATTGCTTTCGCCTCGAGGAACACCTCGAACGAGGCAGAATAAGTCAAAGAACATGATCCTTCCATATCCCTCCCCTTTTTCCCTCTTGGACAATCATGTATCAGAGCTGCTCATCATCACCTCTGGTCATCCTCTTTCTTCTTTCCGCTAAAGCTTTGAAGTCTGGATAGCTCGGCTGAGTCTCGAGAGGGGAGAAGGAAGAGACCGTAAAGCCGGCCATTGAGGGGCTCTTCCTTTGACGAGAATCTTCTCGTCGCCTTTTTCGCCGTCGTGTGCCGGAAACCGGGCGAGCGATGCGATTTCGGAAAAAAAATGAAGGGCGAGTGCCGCCCGCGGGCACGACGAGGGGCCACGGCGCGAGAAACACGAGGGAGGCGCTTATTCAGACATCACGGGGGTCTCGCCCTTTTCCCCTTCTTTTCCTCCACAGAAAAGGCAATCTGCAGAGCCGGCGACGACGTCAAGCGAGCAGCTGCGACTCAACGTGGGCGGGCAGTCCTTCTGTGTGAGGCTGGATGCGAAGGCGACGAGCAACTGCGCCTCCTCCCTCGTCTGGAAACTCGCCAAGGCCTCGCATCTCGAGAGACTCGCCTTCGTGGACGACTTCGACGAGACGACTGGGGAGTACTATCTGGAGAGGAGCGCCCGTCTCGCCGACCACATCATCGACTTCTTCTCCACGGGTCTCTTTCTCCTTCTTCCACAGACACGCGAGGGATGACAAGAGAGAGAAGGAGAAGACAAAGGGCAATGTGAGGCTTGCAGGCTCCTTGCACAAACCGAACAACGTCTGCATCGAGAGATTCAAGGAGGAACTCGCCTTCTGGAATGTCGGCGTTGACCAGGTCCGTCTCTTCTCCTTTTTCGATTGCCGCAAGAGAGGAGGACACATTAATTCCATGTGCAAGGGAGCATTTTGCAGCTGTCACCCTGCTGCGCCTTCATCTCGGAGGTGTCTCAACGACCTCGCAAGTCCGTCCACGACGACGATGCCCGCACCGAGTTTGACGGGGTGAGAGCTTCTTGAGTATTCCACGCTACTCAGGGAGAGCGTCATCTTTGACCTTCGAACATGACGAAAGATTGAGAGATGAGAGGGGAGTGGGGAGGGAGAGAGTGCAAAGAAGCACGATTGCACGAAGATCTAAAAACGGCGTTGCAGTTGACTTTGGGGAAAACGCGCTATCGCCTCTGGGCGTTGGTCGAGGACCCGCAGGGCTCGGTGAGCGCCCTCGTCTTCGCCTTCCTCTCCGTCTTCTTCGTCTTCGCGTCTGTCATTGGTGAGGAGTCTGGAGACGAAAACAACAACAACATGGCTACCGTAATGCAGGTCTCATCCTCGGTTCGATGCCCGAGTTCCAAGAGGATCCGAGTCACGCACAAGCCTACCACTACATGCACGTCAACCATCTAAATGGCAGCTTGGGCGATGTGAGTTGATCTTCTTCGAGAGGAGAGAGAGGGAGGCTGTAGAAATTCCATGTGAACGTGGTGAACAAAGAGTTCCCGGACTTTGTCTACAAACCGACGGACAGTCCAAATCGTCTTCTCGTCGTCCTTGAGTATGTCTGCATCGGCTGGTTCACCTTCGAGTATCTTCTCAGGTGAGCGACTTCTCCTTCTCTTCAACTCTCTTTCTTCAGACTAATCATATCACCGAAGAAGTACAAATTCTTCATGCAAACCCTGAACATGATCGACCTCTTCACCATCCTCCCCTTCTACCTCGAGCTCACCCTTCCCCTCTTCGGCATCTCCGACGCCAAGTTCAAGGAGCTCACAGGTCTCCCTCCCTTCTCCGGACTCTCTTCTTGTTTCTTCTATGTTTCACGCTTCATTCGTTTTTAATTTAATGCTTTGTCGCTTTGTTTTGCGTGGTTCTCCACGGGTTTCCTTTCCAGGCGACGACTTAGCGAGAAGGGCCCAGACTTGGATTGGTAATGGCTTGTCTTGTTGTCGCCCTCTGTGCAAGAAGAGAGCCGTGTCCCCCTCTTGTATGGCTGTGTCCTGCTCGTTCAGCACCACGCCCTCCCTCCTTCCTTCCCTCCCTCTCACTCCACGACTGCTCGGCACTTGAATGTCGCCCTTCTCCCAGAAGAGATCACCCAGTTCGCAGCACGAACAGCGTCTCACTCCTTGTCCTCCTGAAGACCCAAGTTTAAAGAAACATTTCAGGAGCGATGATCGTCATTCGAGTCTTGAGGGTCCTTCGAATGGCGCGAGTCTTCAAACTCGCTCGTTACAGTACGAGTCTCCAGGTGGGAGAAGGAGGAAGAGAGAGAAGAGTCTCAGACATTCGGTCACACTCTCAAGTCGTCGATGACGGAGTTGAGTATGCTCAGCATGTTCCTTGTCACGGGTATCATCTTCTTCTCCACCGTCATGCACTTCCTCGAGAAGGACGAGCCTAACTCCGACTTCTCCTCAATTCCGGCCTCCATGTGGTGGTGCGTGTAAGTATTTCTCCATCCTTCCTTATGAGAAGCATTACAAGAAGACGAGGAAGGACTTTTCAGAGTGACAATGGCGACAGTCGGTTACGGTGATGCGAAGCCAATCACCACATGTAAGTAGAAGGAGTTGAAAAGAGAAGTGATTCAGTCGGAAAACTTGTGGCCACAGCGGCTTCCATCTGTGGCATCATCGTGCTCGCCTTCCCCATCTCGATGATCGTCGAGAAGTTCGCCACGGCCCAGCAGAAGGCCCTCGAGGAGAGCCAACTTCAACAAGGCAAGTTCTGATCCCTTCCTATTCATCATTATCTCTTTAGCAAATGCGCTATCCTCTCAGTAAGTGAAACTGGTTTAGCGTGTTCACAGCAATCAGCTGTCACTCAAGTAGTTGTGTTCCATGATTCAAGAGTAGACAGAAATCAACAACAATGGCTTTCAGCGGCGGTGGCGTCGGCCGTGGCGAACCACTATCTCCTACGACGATTTACAAGGAGAAGACCTTACAGGACTGACGACACTCCATGCCCTTGATCTCTTCTCCCTCGGTTTTCAAGCAGAAAGAATAAAGTCATTGCTATACACTAAGCGCTTTTATCTTTTCCAATTAATAACATAACAAAACAACAAGAAATGTCCAGCATTTCAAGTAACAATGTAATCATACATTTGAGAACAACGTAGTTACCAGTAGCGAAGAGACAAGATCTTCCATATCGCATCAAAATTGCCGTAGACGAACTAGTCGAATGATCGTTTGTTATACAGCGCTTACCTGGCTAGAAGCTTTCTTGCGCTTGCCGACAACGCTCTCATCCTCGATACCCGAATTAGACGAAGCGCTTTCTTCGCGATCATCTTCGTTAGCAGCTTCTTCTTCAGACTCTGACTGTTGAATGGCAGCATTTGAACCTTCTTGACAAAGACTTGCATCGTCTGCCATGGCTGAATTGTCAAAAAGGCGGCTCTAAACATGAAATGAAGATATTTTATAGTCAACGTACGATGTAAAAGTTGTCTTCGGGTCGACCTTCCTTCAGTCTTGATTTAAATAAGAAGTCCTCCGTCTTTCTGTTGAAGCGACAGCCAATGCTGACGCCGTCTCCTTGCTCAATTTGCTCCTGCAGTCTACGAACACTGAAGATCCATTTTTCAAAGTTTAATTTGCGTCAAACCTTTCCGAGTCGAAAAAGCGATACTCCAGAAGTACAATGGCCGAATAAAGAACTGAACGATTCTCTCCAATAGTCAGAGCCAGTAGTTTCAGAAGCTCCGAAAACGTGGACGAAAACAAGGGCGATGCCGCCTTCCAGAGAGTTTCTGTGTCGTGACGCGTCAAATAGACGGCAGCTTCTTTTGGCGCTTTCTCATCCGACTTCGTGACGCAAGAGCTGGAGAGACACGGACAGTCATAACGCTAAACAAAAAAAATCATTATAAAAATGTTCCTAACAATGTAGCGTTTTGAGCAGGGAAATAAGCGATTCCACAATTTTCCGCCTTCAAAGCTATCACAAGAAGCCTGAAACACCCAACTTATTTCGAGTAAATCTGAGCACCTCGCTCCTGGAAAAAGCTCCAAATTTTTTTCTCGATAGTTTCGATGGTGGTTCTTCAGGCAATTTCTTGTCTTCATTATTTCGAAGAAAGCACTGAACGTTCTCTTCATCCAGACGAGATTTCTCTTCTTCACTGAGTTGTAAAAGCTGATCGCGAACAAGTCGTGTGTGCAGTCGCATAGGCGCTAAAGAGAAGAGTTTGCCTTGAAATGCAATTCTCACCCCAAACAGCATCGGCATCCATTCTATTATATCTCCTCCTCGACGATTCAGCAAACGGCACTTCTTCGGCATAGTTGACTTCCATCGAGGTTTTCGGAGGAATGGCTCCAATGAACTGCTGGCTATACAAAAGGCGCCACCTTCCCTCTGTCTGTCTGCTCTTTTGAGCATTCCTCGGACAGGTGGAAGCACCGAAATCAATTGATTCCCATTCACTAATTTGTGCCGCAAACGGATCGGTTTGCCTGAACAAGACTACCTAAAATACAAACCGAATATACCACTTGGACAGAACGCGAGTGATAGGAAATCCTTGCCAAGTTAGAATTCTTAGTTTGAACTGTAGTAACCAGTCAATGATGTCGAACCGATTCTCAACAATCATCTGAACATCGTCCAAGGCTTGCAAGAACTACGCACTTCAAATTCTCGTTTGTCGTCGAGACCAAAGCAGAGCTTGAGAGTGAATAGCAACAATGCTATAGCCTTTGTTTCAGGAGCAAGAAATACGCTGAAAATTATTAGAAAAACAGCTTTTAACCCACTCGTCAAACTCGTGATTCCGTGTTCCACGTTCATAAACTTCTCGTTCTTTTCCAAACAAGCGATTTGATGCCAACGTAACTGTGCAAGTATTGCTTGAAACAGAGCCTTGCTTCTTTACAGTAGCACTCGCAAATGAAACATGCGGCTCTACGAACTCCTTCACATAGAGCAGTCGAGCAAAAAACTCCTTCGGTAGATTCAGGTGATATACGAACCGTGCTAGAATCTAAAAACAGAAATGCCTCCACACTCAAATGACTTGATCAATGTCAGCAGAGAGCTGCGCATCGCAAGGAATCGTTTGTTGCAAGATCAATGAGAAACGCATAAGCTCGGAAAGCGGTTTTTCCTGCAAATGCCACCAATGCTTCTGGCAATAAACACAGACCCACGAGGAAGGGTTGCATACCATCGTTCCAATTTCACCAATATTCTTTCCGAGAAGCATTGTCTTCATGGAACGACTAAGCGGAAAACGGCCTTCTCGACACCACCTGGGAATAATTTACACGCAGCGCATGAACAAACCTGGCAACATCACACATGGTCACAGTCGTGCATCCGAGTGAAACACAAGACCAATAAGCTATACAAAGCAGCACTTCGGCATCCAGATAGACACGGGCAGCCTGAAACATGAGTAGCAAGTGACAACCAACCTTTTCAACCGTGGATCTACTAAGCTCGGTGTCAATCTTCTCCAACAACGCGGCGGCTTTGGCTATACCAGCGTCCTCATCGGAGTCACTGCTCACTCCTTCTTGAGAAATCAAAAGATTCCAAAGCTCCGCTGATTTATTGAGCTTTTCCTGACGGCGTTTATCCTTGGTCGCTTTTGCCGTTTTCTTCGCTTTTTCTGTTTCACTCCTAAATAAAATGTCGCATGCAATACCACGCGCACAGTTACCTGTCTTTCTTTATCAGGCGATAAAACCGATCTTCCACGTCTTCAGTTGTCTCAGTTTCACAAAATGCGACTCCACTATTTGCTAGGTATTGTTGTGCAATCCACGCACATTGATCCTGTTAAAGTATGATGAAAGAATAAGCAGCAAACCTTGATCTCTTCTGGAAAGCCGAAATCTATGTGCAGAATATCCGCAAAAAGTGAAACAGCTTGAGCAAAAGCTGCAATGCGCCGTCCAACAAGTGCCATGAACTTCGGATAGTCGGTGCCCGCTTGCGGCACTCGTTCTCGCTCTTGAAGCGTTCGATACTTCAATTCCTGTGACAATTGTACAATGGCTAGTAATAAATTACCTGGCTATCACTTGCTTCCGTACGCAAGTGTTCAAAAGCGCTCTCGTCAAGGGTCGTTTGCCGACCTTTCTTTGTGCGGATTCTTGCTCGCGCACTAACGGCCACATCTTCGTCGTGTTCTTCTTCAATCCTTGACTAAACACAGGCAAATCAATCACAGAAACAGCACAAGACCTACCGTGCAGAGTGTTCCGCAAGTGTCACAATAATAAAAGCCATCTGTCAGAGTGAACGAGGTGCTTCCGCACCCCGTACACACCATGCTTGTCGCCAGCGACATTTCGCCTGACGATACGTGCACAAAGTACGTATGATCAGAGCGAAATGGTGACAAAACAAGTCCACGGACGCCTCCGGGACAAAATCAATTTATTCATCAAGCTCTCGAACCGGTTTCAAAAATTTCTCGCGCGCGCGACTTTTTTGACCTCTGTAGTGAGGTGTCGTGGAATCAATCATTGTTTGCAACCTGGAGAATTTGTTTGTCGTTTTGTTTCGCTTTCGTTGCCTTCTGACGATTTTGTACATGAATTTGTAATATAGATGGATGAGCGAGAGAAGCACAATGACGGCATCCGCTTCCGGAGAAAGAAGGAAGATCTACAGCCACTTGTACTTCCATCGGGAAGCGATCCTAGGCTTCAAAGTGAAGAAGAGGTTGATGAGATTCCGCGAAAGGTTGGCAACTCTTTTCTCCTTCAGATTTAGTCGTCCAAGGTGACGGTGAATGAAAGGCTAACAGTCTTTGTGGATGACGAACGTGGCGAGCGGGGAAAAGATGGACTTTCGCGGGAAAACTCGGTCAACGAGCAACCAATCAGTTTCTTCAATTATGTCTGGGGAGAGTTGACCCGGTAAGTTGGTTGGCTATTTGAAATGATCGATTCTTTAGTGGATATTCTCTGGAAAACGAGCAGAATAGATACACTGAGAAGCGAAGAAAAGTGTATGCTTTCTTGCGAATTCCGCTGGAGCTGGAAAGATTCCTCTTCTACGGCTTTCTGCAATGTGTTGATGCTTTCACCTATCTCTTTACTTTCCTTCCAATACGTTTCATTGTAAGTTTTCTTTTGTTTAACCAAGCATCGCATTAGATGTCGCTCCTTGGTGCCTTCTTCCGGCTTCGTGTCTGGACAACAGCGGAAACGTGCGACTTTCTCAAGGTTTGCGCCCTGAACACTTTTTTATTGCAGACAGGTTGGAATAATCACCCTAGCGTTGATTATGATGAGTTTTGTCGACACGTCAGTGGTTTATCATCAAGTACGAGGACAAGGTGTCATAAAGCTCTATATTTTCTACAACATGCTGGAAGTTGCAGACAAGCTCTTTTCTAGCTTCGGACAGGTTTGTCAAGGATAGTAGATTTGGACAGCGTTTCTTTGTTGTAGGATGTTCTGGATGCATTGTTTTGGACCGCCAACGAGAACGGTCCGCGTCGTTATCGCTGGCCTCGTACCGCTCTTCATTTCGTCTTTGCCGTTGTCTACGCCGCTATTCATACGTTTCTTGTACTCCTACAGGTATGTGATGCATCTTTGAGCATTGAACTTTCCAGGCGACGACCTTGAATGTTGCTTTCAATTCTCATTCTCAAGCTCTTCTTGCTATTATGATGTCTAATAACTTTGTGGAGCTAAAAGGAGCAGTTTTCAAGAAGTTCGCGAAGCCGAATTTGTTTCAAATGGCGTGCAGGTTTGTTCACAATTTGTCCTTTACATAGTTTTAGTGACGTCCGAGAGCGCTTCCACATTCTAATCCTTCTAACCGTCGTTGTGTTGCGCAATCTAATGGCCGTACACTGGAATTTCGAGCATTTGTGGGAACTTCAAAGCGATTTGGTGCGCTTTTGATTGGTTTACTATTCTTGCAGCTGATGGTCGTGTTTGCCGAGATACTCGTCGATTGGCTAAAGCACTGCTTTATCACAAAGTTTAATGAAATCAATTCCGAAGTTTATAGAGGTAAAATTGCCGTCGATTCATCGAAGTGTTCAGATTTCACGATCACAATTGCTTACGATGTGGTCAGAAGTCGTGATGCAACGGCCTTCTCCGACTACTCGGATCAAGTCTCGCGTCGTATGGGATTCATTCCCATTCCTCTCTCGATTATGCTACTGCGAGTGATTTGCCAGACGTTCACATTTCAATGCAATTTCTCAATAGTTATCTGTGGTAAGATACCCATGGCTCCTTCAATCGTTTTAGTTCTTGTTTGGCTTTGTCTTCTCGGTGTGAAACTTCTCAATGGCATTCTTCTCTTGGGAATGGCTTGCCAACACGTTACTGAATATCAGGAACTACAGGTTTGTGATGACTATTGAGTGGACATTTCGCTTCAGGCAAAGATTGAAAGCGACTACTACCGTCGCCGTCTCCTGACAAAGAAAAGCAAGAGCGCTCCGTCTTCTCCAAGAATCTCACTGCTCGATTTTCATGGTGGGCCTATCTTTCATAACTCGAAGTTCGTTTTAGATGTTTGCCACCAAACGACGTCAGGCGGAGGAATCACGGCATCGGACTTGATCCAAGAGCTGAATCGAACACCGGCCTTCTACACCGGCGGATCGCCGCCGCTCGCCACACCGGCGACCAGCGACGACAGGACTCCGCGACGGACGCAGTCAATGGCCAACCTTCCACGACGGAAGCGAGACAAGTCCGAGCCGCCTGGGTCGATCCCCGAAGGCGAGGAAGCGGCACGGACAGATGTTGAAGGCGATGACCAGCCGGCCCAAGTCAGTCCGAAGCGACGGACGCAAAACGAGTGCGAGAGTCTGAGCGAGATTCAAGCGTACACAATGCTTGAAGCGGATCAAGGCATGCAGAGAATCGACACTTGAATCTTTTGACTTTGATATTCTTTACTGTGTATAATTATTTCAGGGATTCTCTTGAGTTCCACTTTGGTTGTGGGTCTAGCAATTGTTTTGTTACGGGTTCTATCTTTGATTGAAGATTGACAAATAAAGTGTTTGAAAGCTAAATTTCGAAGCACACAGGAATAGGTGGTCAGTCGGGCGAGAGGAGTCGCCATGGAGACACGCTCCTGAGGCCGCCTATAGTCTGTCTGCGGGGTTGTCGACGCCGCAATGGCCGGTGCCGCTTCCGAGTCTGCTTCTGTTGATCCCCCTGCTGACCCAAAACCGTCTCCCACCAAGAATGTGAAGTTGATGAATCCACCGAAGGCCCTGAAGAAGCTACGCCGACCGCCGCCTAAGAAGAAGACGCCACTGGTGAGATTGAATGGATTTCAAAATCTGCTAATAGAAGAAGGCTGCAGTTGCAGGTCAAGCTACGACCAAGCCGAAGAAAGAACCGAATGATCTAGACAAGAAGATCGAGAGTCTCGTGGGCACAACCCAGAAGTTGAGGTCAAAGTCTGAGCGAGCGGCACGAGAGCTTGTCCATCTCAAGGACGAGCAGTCTCACGTGGAACTAGAAAGAGATCGTCTCCAGCAAAACTGGCAACTCGCACGAGCGGAGTTGAAGAGGGAGAAGGGCGTTGGACGGGAGATCGAAAGAGTGGCTCACGCAGTGAAGACGCGACATGCTGAGCAGATTCAGGTGAGAGGATCCAGCAGCTGTCAGTTTCCAGCAACTTCAACAACGCATTCGAAGTCTTCTGATCACGGCGAAGACGAGTCGAGTGACGGGCACCCAGACCGACTCCCTCATTGAGGGCGGACTCGTTGAGTCTCATGCGGTGCAGACGGTCGAGGAGGTCTCTTCGCTTGCTCTCATTCAGTCTTTAGATTGGAAGGGAAAAAGCCGCTGAACTCCTCCGAGCCAACGACCGAGCTTTAGCGCGTTTCATAGCAGATCTCGAGAAGGAGAAGCTCGGCGCCCAAACCGAGCTCAAGTATGCCGTGGTGCAACTGGAGGCAAAACTCAATGATGAGCATGAAGCGGCGGTTTGAATTCCTGAAAGATTTCATGTTCAGATGCGTCGATTTCGAGAAGAGAAGGAGCAGCAACTAGAGGAGATCACGCGTCTCCATGGGGCTCAGATGGTGATCTTGGAGGAAGAGCGCGAAGAGGAGAGAGCCAAGAATCGACAGCAGATCTCCTACTTGCAGGCATTCTCAGAACTAAAGTCTCAACTCCTAGGGCGAGATTCTCCAACTCACTGAGCAGAATTCGGCCATTTTACGAAATCTGGAAATGGCTGAGGCGAAGAGCGAGGAAATATTGCGGAGCAGCCAAGTACAAGCCGTCGTTCAGCATCGAGAGCATCAAGAACTAACGAAGCTGCGGACAAAGATCCATGAATTCACAGTAAGGAAGATCCTTCTTGAGAGCCTTGCAGCACGAGGCGAATCGAGTGCAAGGTTTGGAGAAAGAGCTGGCCAAGCTTCGCGATCTCAATGAGATCATCCGTGGCGATCTGAGAAAGGTGGAAAAGGAGCGCGACTCCTTACTCGACTCTTTTGAAACGAGTGTTCAACGCGTCCAAGGCCTCTCTCGGAGACGCAAGGAGGCTACCGACATGCGACTTGACGCCCTCCTTCAGCCCTTTTGATATTCAGTATACGATAGAAGATTCATTTATTAAACAATTCACACGAGCTCTATCAGTAACAATACAGAACTAACATAAACTGTTATCACGAAAAAGGCCACAATAGGGACAATCACTCGTCTCGAAGGCTACACTGTCTGTCACAAATAAAGAACTTTCGAAAGAAATAACCAATTCTAAAGGCACCCTAGAAGATCTGTGTCCGTTCGTTCACACATTGAGCAAAAAGAATTAAAGAGATGAAACATGACATTGAGCAAGTTACAGCAAATCCCAGAACCGGTAACGGATACAATTGACCCAAGACTAAGAAGAATAGTGAGAGGCAGCGGTCGCGCCTTTCTCCTAGAGGAGAAGACTAATCTCTAAGGCGGAGGATCAACTGTCATCCATCACCCCAAAACACAATGCACCTGCTCTTACACTACTCATGTGCACATCAACGAGTAAAACAGAGAAACCAAACTAAGATCTATGTTCCGGACCCTCGTCCAAGGCTTCGAATAAATAAAGAAGAAAGAACACCGTCGCCTGGTCGGGTAGGAACACGCTACAAGCTACAACCTAGGTCTATCTAGGCTCTAAAACTAAAGACAACGATCTGAGACTCGAGGGCGATCATAGCGAGTGGTCAAAAAGAGGTTGACAGGAGAGGGGAGAGAGAGGAGAACAACCTTTAGAATAGGGCGACAATGCGTGGATCGATGTCGGCCGCCTTGAGGATGCGCTCCGCGAGGTACTTCTCAACATCGAAAGCGACAAAGTCGGGCGGTGGTCCGGTCGCTGCGTACTTCACAATTGACTGGTCCGGCTCGCCATCCGCTGTCAGGCAGAAAGACGCCCACGCTGAAAGCACAATAGATGAGAACCTGTATCCGAGACTCTTTCAAATAATCTCTTTTGAGGCGTTTAGAGGACATAAACAAGAAGAAGTGATGGTAGACGATTCGTGCAGCAGTTGTGAAAGCGCACACGTCAATGATGACGGAAATGATGAGAAATTGCCGTTGGAATGTTTCTTCCTGTGTAGCGCGAAGAACGTTGGGAGTGCCCCACGTGACGTCTGTGGTCGAAGAGGAAAGAGGGGCAAGGGGGGTTCGGGGTCGCACCGAGACATCGTCGAGCACCCACCAAGGGGACCAAACCTCGCCGAGCCCCTCGTGCGGCCCCTCGAGCTTGTTTTCAATTCTCGTTCACGAGCAGAAAAAGTAGCGACCCATCGACTTATGTTTGGAACTTATAGCGCAGCTTTTCCCATATAACACTATTTATGCGAAAATAAAGCAGAGAATGAGGGAAGAAAGGTCGTCTAGTTCTAGTGGAGTGGAAGGAAGAGACTAGCGCAGAGGCGCGTCTGTCTGCCCGCACTCCTCACTCCTCTCAAATATTTGCCAGCGTTCTTCCGCTCGTGCGCAGTTGCACGACAAACAAAGGCGAAAACTAACTGCTCAAATTAGACGAAACGAGGCCCATCTAGAGTCAGAAGTGAAGCAGAAAAGAGCACACAACAGTCGCTCGTCCATCAAAGGACAAAGTCATCGAGCACACGGCAACAAAATTCATAGAGCGCACATAATCAGTCACCACGTGGGACGAGTGATTTCATGATGGTTCATTTCGAAAGCAAATGATAAGCGCTTCCAACCTTTACTTAGACAGGTGACTTGCTCCTCGAGTTGCGGCGAGCCAGGCGTCGATGGTGTTGATGGAATAGACGATGGAGACGAGACGCTTCCGCGGCTGCCGCCACGCTGCTTTTTCGAAAACAGTGGCAATGGCCTGAACACTGACTTAACGATCGCACTTCTAACACTTACATGTCGGGAGCAAAAGCTAGACTCATCTCCTCCCTTCCTTTTCGCTCTTGCTTGCCTAAAACGAATGCGATATTTGCAAATTGCACAAATCCTACTCTTTTTCGAGCCTTTGTTGTCCGCTACGAGGCTGGACTTGAATGTGCCCTGACGCTGCATCACGGGGAAGGGAGAGCGCGGGTGACCCGCTCGGATCATCGATATTCCCTTCTCGTCTGAAGACAAAAGCATATAGGAAAACGAGTATCACGACGTAACTCGCGAAAGAATGAACATCCTTATCATCTAATACGCGGCATTTTTCGTCACATGTTTCAAGTGATGTGGTTGTTGGCGCAAACAAAACTGGGGAGAGTTGGCTCTTGACTACCGCTCGGAATAATTCAAGTGTTAGCGAGTGCTTCGATGGAGTTCAGCACTAGAACAATTTAAAAGCCACAAGATTTTCAGCCATTGAAGAATGAGCAAAGCGTGAATTCAAACAGCGAATGATGAAACAAGATTAAGATTGGTTGAAAATAGCAAGGATCGAAGCTCTGTGCTTAGTAGACCAGGAAGCCGGCAGAAGGCACGTTGTTTGCACACTACAAGAAAGAGATAACAACAAAAGTGAAACAAAGCAGAGGAGAAAATGCCCAAACACCGCCGAGGCACGGCGATTCAGCATGTTCAAATTATTTGAGCTAATCGCGAGACCTGAGATTTCGCGCCGAATTCAAATCACATTTTTTCGCTTCTAAACAACTATGTGATGGATTTCAGCCCTTTTCTTCCATTTTGCTGCGTTCTTGTTCATTTCCTACAGAGAAAAAAACGGGGATCTTGCTGTTATAAGGAACCACGCGTAGAATCGTTGGTTTGCATCATAACACCCGAAAGCAGCCAGCCGGGCGCCCAAAACTCACACATTTTGGGCGCGGCGCCCGAAAATGAGGGCGGCTACAAACGACTGATCACCTTCTTATATCTTTCTTTCGCTGCATAGTCTTCTTGAAAACTATGACCAGGACGTCAAGATCTTCAAAATAAGTCCAAATGGCACAAGTAACCTTGTAGAAATATCGCGCAACGATCCTTGCCGAACATGTCTTTTCACGCAAGCTCCCTGGGACACATTTCCACTCAAAGTCCCGCTGAAAATATGGTTCCCGTATAGATTCAATAGCGCTGAGTAAGATAAAAATAAGAACAAAGACCAGGAAGGATGTCTAACTCAATCGATGATGCATCCCAAAGAGGCCAATTCCGAAAACCACCTACTTCAGGCACGGCTTTTAAGGAGAAATTTCTCGTCATCGCCCGGGAGAAAATATGGTTCCCATATGGATTCGATGGCGCTGAACAAGATAAAGCAAAGAACGGAAGCGTGGAGCAACTTTTAACTCAAACGATGATTGAAGCGAAATGGCCATGTTTTCAACCAAAATGCTACCGTAGAAAAAATTCATTTTGAATTTCGGCGCGAAATCTCAGGTGTCGCAATAAAATGAACAAGCCATGTGCGCGTGAATCGCCGTGGAGGAGCGAAAGCGAACAAGGCCGAAATTTTGTTCAAAGCACCAAGCTACAAACTCCGCCCATCTTTGCGCCGCGCGAATTTCGCAAAAGCGCGAACGGTGTCGCGGTTGTTCCCACAGCTCGCTACGTAGAATGTGTATTTCTCCTTGTTTCTTCTCTCTGTTTTGTTTATATTGTGGCCTTTCGTGGAAATTATGCGGCAGTCTGTTGCCAACCCCATTTCGTTACGCTTTAGGCCAAGTTGTAGCGTGCTTTGACCTCGTTTTGTGCACATTAGGAGGTTTTATTCAGTTTTCTTTGCAGGCGAAGACAATGTTGTGACAATGCAACATTCTACAAGTCAGGCCCAGTCGGGCATTGCGAAAGAAGGATATCCAAGGGATTGCGCCCTTTGCGCACCGCGGATAGCTTTCTACGACGCGCATGAATTTGGCCGGCATTTACGTGCGGTTCACTCGACAAGAGAAGGCGGTTCTTTTGTCTGTCGGTGAGTGGACAAAGATGTCTGTTAGAAATGTTCAGTTATGGCGAGAATGGTGTCTGCCAGCGGTTACCACTGGAAGGCGTTTCAAATCACGATTACGAGGCACACATTCGGAAATTTCACACTGCAGGTTAGTTGTGGGGTTTGGTTGAGAACTTTATTTTTGTTCCAGTTGAACCTCGACTGGTAAATTCTCAACAAGATACGGACAAGGCTTTTACAATCAATAGGTACGTCCTTTCAGCCATTTGCTACAGATGATACTTCGGAGCATTACCTAAAGTTACTACCTACCAATAGAATTTGTTCTTAGTCAAGTTGCCTTTCATATGCACCCTTTCCACATTTTTTGAGCTTTGTGCAATTTCACACAAATTTAGGTGCTTAGAAGGTGAAACATCGCGCTTCTAATCGCTTGTTTGCAGCAGTACGCACAATCTTTCATCTATTCTTGCGGATCCGTCGAAGTCGCGCTCTGAGAATGCGGTCTTTTTCACTCGGCACTGGGGCGAGACTTTTGTGGCCACAGCAAAGGTATCATAATTTCAATTTTCTCACTTCTCTGACCCTTATAATAGGTGTATTTCAGGTGCAGCCATGCAATCATCTTCCAACTGTTCGAAGGGAACGTTTAGTTGAAAGCGCAAGAACAAATCTCAAGACTTATAAGCGACTGTTGACCGCGAGAAAGCTCTTGGATCAGGCACTAAGTCGTGGTGAATCGTCAACTTTACGAACCGATGATTTGCTTCCACAGGCGAGCTGCACAGCTTTCGCGTAAATCTGTTGCTTTAGATCTTTAAAGATCCTCACTTCATGCTGAATGATCCGGAGACGTTTCGAATGGTTTTTATGAAGCCTTCTGACACGGTCAATGATCCACTACGAGCACCATCGCAAGAGAATTCTTGCGCTGAAACTGAAGATCCAGGATGGAGGGGCGAGGTGGACAGGGTGCTCCTGTCAATAACTTTGAATTCAGTCGTGGCGGGGCGAGTTTCGCTCAAATGAGTGGTTGCTTGCCCGACTCGATGCGTTTCACGATGTTGTTGATGTGCGTCTGGCATCTCGACTTGTTGAGAAGAAGGATGATTTCTGGGGCCTCGTTGCCTCTCATTCATCCCTTAATGATAAGTTGGCCACTGCGTTGAACAAGTGTCGAGTCTTGAGGTTTTCGAGTTCTTTGTTCGTTATTTTGTTTCAGGCGAAACTTGGCTCAGCTAGACGAGAAAATGTATGGAAAGACCGAGCGAGTCACTCAGCTTTATCGTTTACGCGAAAAGAAAGCACAACTTGTTGTGAAGTTAAAGGTATCGTGACTCTTTCAACGGATAAAAAATGTTTAGGAGATGTCTTGTGTGCGGGACGCGCAAGCCACCGTGCATTTGCTTCTTTCTCAGAACGAGTATTCACAGGCGCTCGAGTGCATTGAAACCGCTCAGAAAGTTGTGGACGATGAACTTTCCGGGGTTGTATGTTTCAGGTGTTTTAACGTTTCATTTGTAATTTCTTGAATTCCAGGCATCTTATTAGTCAGATGTCCGTCCTTCGCGATGCCATATCGAAGCTTCTTGTTGAAGAATTCACAAGTGAATTACAAAAGGAACTAGCGCCGAGAGTTGAGGATCCAGATATTGTTATGAATGAAGTGTGTCATTCTGCTTCAGCCTGAAGCTTTGCATTATAGGCGAGCCTGAGCTCTATTGTCGCTGGACTTGTTCGCGTCAAAGAATTTGGTGTTCTACAACGATTGTCTATCGAAGTCGGTGAGAGCGTGAGAGCTATAGTTCGACAGGTGTATCCTTGGTCTCGCATACAATCGCATTTAGATTGTCAAAAACCGAATTGTTGAAAGCGGAACGGATTTATCAAACTTCGATCCGGCACTAACGTAATCCGACTTATCTGGCTTTAACCAGTGTTGTTGCAGTCAACTAGGCGAAACTGTTCGTCAGTTACGTTTTGCTGATTGGTTCGCGACTATCGAAGATGTGATGACGAATTTCTCAATCTTTATTCGACGAATTGAAGTTGGATTTAGTTGCATATAGAAATCAGGTTATTTAGAGTCTTCAAGAGTTAATGATCGATATGACTTTGCGGTACGGTGACTGCAAATCACGTGAAGCATCCCCATCTGCTTGGTATTTGCTCAACGTGCTGAAAGAAACTGTTTTAGTGCTGAAACACCACTCCAAATTCCGGAGGATTATGTCGATTCTGACACGGAAGAATCCGTGATGGCTTCGAATAGAAGCCTTTCTGTTGTTCCCATTACAACTTTTGATCCGTCGGATGCCCAGTCGAAACTCAGTCGTCCATGCAGAACATCGGCGCAATTCGCTCATTCATTAGCTGCTCTCTCGGAGTTCACTTTTATTTGCGCACAGGAGCGACTTTGTAAACTTCTAGCTGCCCGATCTAAGGTTTGTGATAGACGTTTTTTTTCCTAAAACTCGGTTCAGGACTCTTCATACGAGCATGTGACAACGGCCGAGTTTGTGGCGGTTCTACGAAGTGTGCAGACTTGGCAAACGAAAGAATGGGCGTCTCGTTGCAAGGACACTCCGAACCGAAAACGTATTGTTATTGTCATGTGCTCACTCGTTTTCAGCCGTCGGACCGCTGTCGGCTTGTCTTATTCAGCAGACGGGAGATTATATCAAAGCATTCCATGATCAGCGAAAGACTAAGATCATGTGAGAATCTACATCATTACTTCATGGAAGATGCTTTTAGGGATGTTTTCAAGGTGGAGCTGTGGAAAGCGTCGGAGGTTCCCTCCGTTTTCCAGCGTCTTGTGGACGCTTGCGAGAAAAATGGCGAGCTCGTGCTACCCGAGGACGAAGATTGGTCAAGGGATAGCAGTGAGACTACGAACGAGAAGTCTTGTAACGTTCTTGTCGTAGGCCGAGAGGAATACATGATTGTGGGGTATGCAAGACATCCTTTGATTGCAATTTCCAGATCAGCCTTGCTATTGCTACGAATTCTGGCCGAATACGGAACCGCTCTAAAGCTTTTGCCATCAACACATGCACCCGACTTGCTGTTGAAAGTGGTCGACCTTCTAACAATCTTCAATAGCCTCAGCTGCCAACTTGTTCTAGGAGCTGGTGCTTTAACTCTTGTGGGACTCAAGTCGATAAGTGTTCGCAACCTATGTAAGAGTCCTGGATTGTTTAAGTTTCTTTTAGCCTTGTCTTCAAGATCTCTTCAACTCATTGCGCACTTCATTCCGTTGCTAGCTGCGCAGTTTGAGAAGGTTCTACCGGAGACAAATACAAATCAAGGAAGACAATTCAAAAAGGTTAGGGAGCACCATTCAGTTACAAAACGGTGATCTTTAGATGCTGTCAGACTATTCGAATCATGTGAATGAAATCGACGCAAAGCTAGTGGACGTCATCGATAATATCATACAGAATTGTCTTAACTCGGTGCGCGTTCGCTTCATTTGTTGACCTGGTTTCAGTGGGAGGTGAAAGGCTCTATTCCATCGGCTGCCTTCCAGCAGATTTGCAAGCACATCGCCAAGTTCCATCAGGGCATGATGAACATCATGCCGTTGCTTCAAGTCAGGGTTGGTTTGCCTTTCTCGATAAAACAGTTTTAGAATGTGATTGCCGCTGTGAACAATGGATTCAAGGGTCATTTGAGAGCGCGTGCAATCAAAATGAATTTGAGCCCTCAAGACGCTCTAACTTACGGGTTAGTACATGGATTTTTGTTGAAGCTTTCTCGTGTTCAGACTTGTCTCGCAAGACTATTCATTCTACTCGGACAGCATTCGAAAGTTGGAGGGCTGCAGCGATCTCTTCATCGAGCCGTTGCACGATCTTCTCGCGTCTTGATGCACCTTCTGTGATATTCTTCAGTTCATTCCAACCGGTGTATCTTTTTCTGTGATGCGTTTTTATATACTTTGGTTAGTTCTCTTCCTAGCTTTAGTCTCACTTTGTTCATGGGCCAAATGCCGCTTTGAAAATGTGCAATGCAGAGTTTCACTTCGAGTCTTGGGTATTAAGGTTGTGAGCTGTTTTCTTCTTCAGTTATGCATATTCAATCATTGAAGAAAAAAGTATGTATACTTGATTGGTGATGTGAGAAATAAACCTTCATTGTCCCGTCGAGTAAGAACAGCGACGAAGGGGAATGGCCGACGGACAATCGGCTCAGAAACAGCCAGCTTAGTGGCCGTCCTTCTCACTTCTCCGTTATCAAAGGGACCGCGTCGGGGATGGCCTCCCTTTCCCTCTTCGTCCTCCTCCTCTCCCTCATCCCCATCTCCCTCAATGCTGCTGACACCACGGTGTACAGTATGACTACCGACTACTCTGGTAGTTGCATTCATCCTCTTTGACTTTCGTTCGTTTAGGAATGACACAACCAACGACAACCAAAAAACCCTTAGTTCCGTGCTCGAAGAGTAAGTTCGGCATTCTTCTTGTTATTCTCTTGGAAACCTTTCCAGTCATTCTTGAGTTGACCGGAAAGAAGAGGAAGTGGAGATAAGGAGAGGGAGCAGATGTTCAAGGTGTCAAGTGGGTTGCAGTTCTTTATCTCGGAGATGTTTGTAATGAGTGGAAGAAGAAAGGTGTGGAAGGAGGGGGGAGCAGGTCTTGTTGTCGCGGGGATTAACACTTCCTCGTGAGATAAGAAGACCTGAGCATGGGGAGTCGCGGGGGAGAAGGACGTCAAGGACCCTCTGAGACGGCAGAATCTCGACGAAAAGCTTCGAGAGTGGACGTTGCAGCGGGCAAGAACCAGGAACACAAGGACCACAACTGTGATGCTTGGCATCTCGTCGTCGCCTATGCAATGGACGCGACGACACTCGACTCGGAGTTTGACCTCGTGAAGAAGCTGACTGCAGACCTCTGGGCTTCGTGCGCCTTCATCCCTTTGCAGAATGAGACTTCTTCGCAAGGCTACGAGAGGTAGACGAAGGCAGAAGAGAAAGAAGAACTCGCAGTTCATTCACCTTCGTCTCTGTGTCCAAGACTTGGACGTGCAAGTACTCGGGGCAAGTATGCGACTTCGACTCAATGATGAACTTCGACGACGTCATCTATGCCCCGAAGTGAGTTCTCCCTGAGAAGGACCAGAGGTCTCAGAGATGGCAATCAAGATCTGGCACAAGTCATCAAGTACGCCGTCAACAACGCCAGTGTGAAGACACAGGCCTCCTCCTTCGTCCTCATCTCGAACATCCCCTGCGAGAATACCGTAAGACTCCCTCGTTCCCCCCTCATGCAGAGACTCGCAGGACTTCTTCTCCAATCTCTCCTGGGCTTTGCTCAATCAGAATGAACTCGCGAAGGCGATGTTCGACTTCCGCGATGGTTCCAACGAGAAACCTTTCGTGTATCGCTTCCTCTACATTCAGGTGTGAAGAAGAGAGAAGGGAGAAGAGATTCAGAAAAGCACGGAAGTGGGCAAATGCAACATGGATGGACTTTCGAATGACACGAGACTCCAGGGCGACCTCTTCCTCTTTGCAAGTTCCCTTCTCCTTCCATCTCACTCTGCAGATTAACGTCGACGACTTGCTCACCCAGATGTCATACAATCTTGCCATGCTCGCCCTCTACGCTTGTCCCTATGAAGGAGGTCAATATCCTCCTTCCACCACGCCTGCTAATGGCAACGGCGGCGGTGATTCGGGTCGACTCGCCCTCAGTGAGTCTTCTCCCTCTTCTTCCTTTCAACTTCTCAGTCTTGGCCGTCTCCATCCCGGGTAGCATCCTCGTCCTTCTCGCTGCTTGCATTCTCTTCTGCGTCTTCCGTCGTCGTACCATCATCAAGTGAGAACTCCTTCCCTCAGAGGAAGACTCCTTAGATTCCTCAACCAGCAAGGTCTTCGCACGGCTCACAGCGCCTATCGTCGTCACTTCCGCGAGCTGTCTGTCCTCCTTCTCCTTCCATTCCTTCTTCAGGTGTGATGAATGGGAGATCAACCCGGAGAATCTCTTCATTCTTGACGAGAAACTCGGCTCGGGCGCCTTTGCCACGGTCTACAAGGGCAACTTCAAGGGACGTCTGCCCATCCTCGACATCTACTCCACTGCTCAGGTCTCTCCTCTTCCCTCCTCCTCTAGAATCTGCAGCTCGCCCTCGACTTCGCGGATCCGAACTCGAACGACGTGGCTGTGAAGGTGCTCCCACCACACGCGGATGAGACGAACAAGTAAGTGGAAGGAGGAGGAGAAGAAGGGAGCAGGGCGGACTTCTTGCAAGAGATCGACTTCATGAAGCAACTCGGCTATCATCCTCACATCCTCTGTCTCCTCGGCTGTGTGACGGACCCCGAACAGCCGATTCTCGTCATCGAGTTCTGTCACAACGGAGACCTTCTCCATTTGTTGAGGGCCTCGAAGGAACAACTCCTCTCCGTGAGTTCTTCGTCGAGGAAAACCGCTTAGAGGGGAAGGGAAGGGAAGAGAAGGGAGAAGAGAAGGACAAGTTGATACCCGGAGCGTCTTATGGCGAAGCGTTTTCAGGGCAAAGTAGAAGAGGGGACGACGCTGGACATGAAGGACCTCGTCTCGTTTGCCTGGCAGATCAGCGACGCCCTCATCTATCTCGCCTCCAGACACTACATCCACAGAGATGTCGCCGCGAGAAATGTTCTCATCACCAAGATGAAAGTGGCCAAGGTGGGAGGGGGAGGGAAGAGAGAAGGGCGATGCAGTTGAGCGACTTCGGTCTCTGTCGCTACTCCGATCAAGCACATTACACGACAAAGGGAGGCATTCTGCCCATCAAGTGGATGGCCTTCGAGTCTCTGCAACACTTCGAGTACACAACCAAGTCCGATGTGTAGGCGTCCTTCTCGGAGGAGGAGAGGAGAGAGTCTTCAGATGGTCTTATGGAGTGATGCTCTACGAGCTCTTCTCTATGGGCGACACTCCTTACATGACGGTTCAGCCCTCGGAGATGGTCGACTATCTCAAGAGTGGCAAGCGTCTCGAACAACCAGAGTCTTGTCCTGACAACATGTCTGTTCTCTTTCTCTCTCTTGAAGAAGGAGAGCCTTTTCAGTTACGAGCTTATGTTCAGCTGTTGGGCTATCTTGCAAGACGAACGTCCCACCTTCGAGGACATCAAGGTGAACCACTCTTGAAGGGAGAAGAAGAAAAGGATTCAGGAGAAACTCGGATCCATTCTGTCGGAGAACGCGGACAACTACGGCTATGTGTCCTTCTCCGAGGAGTACAAGCGTCTCTATGCGGAGACGGCGCAGAAGCAGGCCGAGATCGAGGAGGAGGAGCTGCGCGCCTCACGAAACGCCTCCTTCATGGAACAGGCAGAGCAAAAACAAGAGGAGAAGTTTTTAGCTTTTCAATGAACGTCGCAACTCCCGCCTCTCGTCGGACCCACGAATGCCGCAGGTCTCCTTCGACGTCGACGTGAACCTCGAGAAGCGCCGCGCCCAGGAGGAGGACGCCAAGAGGCAGGCGATGAAGGTGAGAGGAGAGAGAACCCTCGAAGAGTTGCAGTTCTGAACACGGAGCAAGCGGGTGTAGTCGTCTCCCTCTACGTTCTAAGGAGGAAGAAGAGTTCATGTATCTCGATTGCCAAGCTTTAACCATCCCTTTCTCAATCTTTGTGCCCCTCTCCTCATCAGTTATTTGAATGAAAGAACATATGCACAGATTCGATCGGAGATAGCCTCATGAAGACCTGAGAAGGGGAAGAATCACGAGAAGGCATGCGTTGACCCTGGAGCTGTCTTCTCTTCAGGCAGCGTCTCTTGAAGAGGACATTGAGTTTTCAAAAGAGTTGAAGTGAGGCTCTTCTCTCGTCTGAAGGTCTTCTGTCGACGAAGATTCAAAGGAAGACTGTCAAAGAGCTATTAGTCAGAGTCAAGGGAAGAAAGGGACTTCTCTTATTAGAAGAACCGCCTACGCAGTGCCCACGCAGTGCCCACGCTGTGCCCACGCAGTGCCCACGCTGTGCCCACGCTGTGCCCACGCTGTGCCCACGATAAGCTCACGATATGCCCACGATGTGCCGAAGATGTGATCCTCTCGCAGACTAGTTGTTCAGTAGTATGTGCCTGTCTACTTCTTGTTGTTGAATATGTTGAGAACATGGAATGAGCATAATCTTTGTCGTTTTAGGAACATGGTTGAAGACATGAATGTCTCTCTTAGAGACGATCTCGCGAAGAGATCGAAAGGATGTGAAGAGGACGCTAAAGCCGAAGTTATCGACATGCTTTCTCGTGGAATGATCAGTACTGAGGTTCTTGGTAGAGCCATCTCTGAAGGTCTCTTGGGATCTACCAACGAACAAATAGCCGTGAGTATTCTTTCGTAACGAATTCTCTCTAGAGTTATGCTAGGCGATTTGCAAAGAATTTTCGTGGAATCGACTACGAACGCTCTCGAGGTGTAAACCGAGATCCTCAATACGTCTTATTAGGATTAGAGTTTCTCGTATGTCCCCTCATGTTTATGTCAATGAGCATTCAGGAAAGTATGAGGCATGCGAATCTTGAGCCAATAGTTGAAATTCTTGATGAAGAGCTTCTCGCAGAGGAGCCTCCCGTTGTGGAGGAGGAGGCCACAATTACATATCCTACAGGCCCTCCCCTTAATAAGAATGTGGACGAAGGAGAAGTTATGGACTCCTTTGGTGTCCACCAAATTCCGGAAAGAAACACGGAGAATCACGGTCTTTTCTTTGCCGAAACAAGCGACTTTCATGGAATCAATCTTCCCATGTTGGCAATGGAATTGAAACGAGAGAAGTACAAGAACAGAGTCAAGTTCATATACGAGATGGTCAAGCATATAATGCAGAGATCGGTAGAGTCGTGTTTTGTCACAAGTTTGGACCTTTAAGGTGAAGAATGAATCGCTACTAAACGAGTTCCGAAGTCGTCGAGCAGGAGTTCAGGATGCTAAGAAGCTTCCTCAGGAGCTGCATGACCAGCTGACATGTTTGAACTTTCTTTCTCAAGACTCACATTTCAGACCTTGTAATACGCATGCTGGTCTTCACATCATTCGTCCTCGTCGGTCGGTCGTGTTCTCCAGCGCTCTCCGCCACCGCCGCCCTCATCATCCGCTGGAGAGGAGCCGCCGACGGCCGTCGCCCTCGCCACACGCTGAGGGAAAGCCGCCGCCGCCCTCGACACCGCGGAAGAGGGAACGCCGCGTTGGACGAGCCGCCGCCGACGCCGTGAAGCCCCTGCCCACCTGGCACTGGAGAAGCCCGGGCAGTATCTCCATCCACGGGACCAAGACTCGTCTTCCCCGTGCCCAGCAGGCGTACAGCCTTGATCCCTGGGAATAAAAACTTGAAACTTGAAATACGCATGCTCGGGTATTATTACATTCCCAGCCCTCTCGAAGTTGAAAGTTTTGGCGCTTATCAGCGGTGGCTCGACGTTATTCATCAGCAGATTATCGCGGCTCTGTAGGAACCTTTATATCGCCTTGAAAATTTGTAGATCGTCCTTGAGAAACCGCGAAGGGCCCTCTCAGCAGCTTAAAAAGGAGACCCGCGAGCAGGAATTTGCGGCGAAGAAGATGAAGCCGGCGGTCTCTTCTTCAGAATAAGGCAGGTGCACTTTTCAGTTTCAAAAACAACCGATTTGATTCTTACAGCGAGCGCGATGTTTGTGATCACTCCTTTGATTTTGACCTACACTTTTTTTTGTGACACTTGAGTAGTGTTTTTTCGGCATCGACTTCCGAGCAGCGTATCTTCATGTGGAACATGTTTAGTCCGGGATTCTCACTCCCGATGAAATTGTAAGCTCTTGCTTGGTTTTCCATTTTAGTTGCAGGATTTTTATTCTCTAATATTATTTCTATCGTTTTCGAAGAAAACATTATGAAAAGCAATTTGCGAAGCCGCTTCAACAACGGATAAAGCGCCCGAAGATGTAAACCTCGTCTTTTCTTTATTAATCTTCGGGCAGGACGAAGATGGCGAGATGAAAGAAGCGAAGAACGGCGGCTGTGGTCGATATCAGCCTACTTATCGTCGTGTCGGCATCGA
>JAQIXL010000294.1:0-38159 GCA_034700245.1 Poikilolaimus oxycercus
GGCCGACAATCGTAGGCGCGAAATTCAAATTTAGATTTTCGATCGGCCGTTTTATACCGTTTTCAGTCGTTTCCGACTATGGCTGTTATAGACTTTCTTTGTCGGCCGGGCAAACTCTATCGAATGCTGTGTAGAACGCAAAAGCGAAAAATTCCCCGGCAAGGTCCTTTAATAGCAAACAACCTCGAAAACAAGGAGTCTTCGCGTGAATTCGCGTAAATTTTGAATTCGTCAATATACGAAGCGCCTCTTTACGTAAGGCGGTGTGCATGGTCAGCGGCGCGGGAGTTCAAACCACAGAAATTGCCTTGGTGTTCAGTGAAAGCAACGTGACCAGAGAGATGGTTGACAAAATAAGAAGAAAATAAACAAAGAAAATAAAAACATTTTTGCGAATTGTATTGTGCCTAGAACATTTGCCATCATTGGCAATTGACCGAGGCTGCTAGTTGTATACCACAAAGCGTCTTCAATGCATCTATTTGAGACAAAAGATAGCACGTTGCGGATTCTTTTCCTGCACGCATGAAGATCAATTGTTTATGCACCTTTTGTGCCCTTCTTCTCGGAGTCTTTTGAGATCGTCGTCTTCTTCTGTTCTTTACAATAACAGATAGGCCGATATGTGCCAGAGTTGATACAGTGACTTTGATCACCATAGCGATTCAATCGAGAGAACGATTCTCCTGAGAATCTTCTTATTTCCTGATTTTCTTACCGACATGAGTGAAAGACCCATTACCGTGTCGACCTAGTTGCCGAAGCAATGTCTAGGACATTGTGAAAGGAGAAGACCGAACCTTGAACTCGGCTCCTCCTGGTTTAACTCGAATGGACACTTCAAAGAGACGGTCTTTGTGTCTCTTGTCAAGTTGTCTGACGTTCAACACCTAGAGTCCTTTCAAGCCATCCAATAAGTTAAACCTTTTTCAATTGAAAACGAGAACAAAGCTGGGAAGTCGTATTGTCCATTTCGAGAAATTCGTTGAGCATTGTGGTCATACTTTCACCCAAATACTGTCTCAGAGGTTCATCTCTGGAAGAAATTTGAAGTAAAACAAAGCCGACTTGATTTCTGTGTAGTTGTATTGACAAGTGCAGAACTCGATTGGAATAGGCAGCGACTTACAAGATCGCTTTTGAGGCTCAGGAAATGGTCTTAGTCGAGAGTCGCCTTCGATATCCTTCCTGATCTTTCGATAAGAAAAATTTGAGAAATCGCCATTAGTGACCATCTACAATAGAAATGAAAAACAAATGTTGGATGCTTACATCATAAATGTCGGCGAATGTCGCATAGAGATCGTAATGAGTTGTAAGCAGTTTTGAGTTCATCTCGAGAGCTGCGTGCAGCTCTCTGTTCTAGAAAGGGCTTGGAAAGATAATCAAAGAGATTCACTTCGCTCTTGTTGCGAAGAAACTTTGGCAATGTCATCATAAAGAGCGGGTTGTTAACCTCTAGGGCACCAAGTGGAGTGTGGGTGATCTGAAAAGGACCTCCTCTCGGGAAGACTTCAAACCTTGCCGAACCGAAGTCCATGATCGCCGACGAGAAATAAAAACGAATTGTCTAACTGAATCTCACATGATCCAAAGGTTTCACCCACAATTTTTCGATTTCTCTTCAAAAACTGCAGGATATGGGAATCGGCATGAAAGAGCCGATTACCGTCGTTGTGAGCAAGATTGGTCGACATCAGAAGTCCGCATTTTGGTTGGTCCAAAGGAGAGCTTATTGTTAGCCTTGCTTTACTTACCGTAATAAGCCTTCATGAATTTCTCCATAAAATCGAAGAGTTGCATGTGATCTTGAATGCAGTTCTTCTCTGACATTGTTGACTTCAAACTTTTATGTCCAGAAAATGGTGACTCACTCTCAGCTCTCGGTCTTTGTATTTTCCATAGTTGCCGGTCCGAATGGCGTATGGTCTAAAGAGAAGGCCTGATCTTGTAGTCGAAGTCACTTACACTCGAATGTGATCGGCGACCTTCTGCTTGAAACCGATGCAATTCGGATAGTTCATAGCCGGAATGTCATAGTCTTCAGCAAGCATGGTTGCATATCCTTGAAGTTCTTGCAGAGATACAAAATTTTACCGGCCTTCTTGAACATCTTCACTAGATGAGACTCGTTATCCAGAGCTTGTCTACATGCTTTCGTGTGGTTCCATTGTGGAAAGATTTTCTTCTGTCCAAACAGACTTCGATCAATAGTCGCGACTCTCTTACCTGAAAAACCTTCTCATTCCGAGACATTCTCACCAAGAAACATGGCCAGGCTGTTTGGTCTTGTGTTCAATCCGACCCTGTTCACCCTTTTAAACAGGGTTCCTCCCAACTCCTCCTTCATATAATTCAAAGTCTTGGGCAATGCTCTGAAATCTTGCTCACACGGACTCTTCAGAGTGCGCCCTAAGCCGGTGACTCACCTTTCAGCCTGTGTACTGGCCACCGAATCAAGAAAAATGACAAAGATATCAGGTCGGAAGTCGCGTCCCTTCGAAATCTTCGACCCATTCCTATTTGAGTGATTGTGAAAAACAAGAAAGGAAACTGCTTGAAGATCTGTTGATGGAGATACTTCTGCGTGTCCGTCTTGTTGCCTGTTGAATGTCGACATTCAACTTCCACAATGTCGCATTCGGGCCGCGCTGGTTGACGTTTGTTGTTTAGTTTAAGCGGGATGGTCAACCATTTTCCATATCGAAGATGCCAGTCATTCACCGCATAAAGACACCTTCTCGATCTATAGTGACAAGCATAGTCCTACCTGTACTGACAAGTGAGATTCATGAAGACAGAAGCTCGATCATCAATTTGCAGTGTTCCATTCACCAAACGAGTCCACGAGAAAAAGCCGTGATTGCACTTTTCAATGGGATTATGTAGTCGATTGACCAAGTTTCTTATCTCAAGACGCATACGCATCGTAGCAAACAGCTTACTGATGCGTCCCAAGGAGAGAACTCATTCAAAGGACAAACGTCGAAGACATCGAAATTTTCTTCGTCAAATACGCTATCATCTGAAAGATCTCTCAGCAAGAAGTCCCTTACTGCTACATCTAGTGCATCTCTGAAGAAGATCCACGTAGAAGATCACGTAGAGGGACATGAGAAAGAGGAAACACGTGGTTGTTATAAGGACTCTGAAGGAAATCCAACAACGAAGTTCAGTAGACCACATGATGATAAGCTCTGTTTCTCAAGTGAAGTGAGTGTGAAAGAAGGGATGCGTGCGCGTTTATCGCCAGACAGGTCGCGAGCTCCTTCCCTCCGTCCATGTAGAACCGCCGCACCTTTAAATCTTTCGGCAAACCGCCAAAGTAGATGGCTCGCACAACGTGTAGGGAATTTTGAACTTCGTTGATATGAAAAGCTCTTGCTGCCTTTGTCCTAGTGTACATGTCTTACTTCTTCCAAATAAGTCGATATTTCCCTCTACATATTGTAAACCGGCCTACGTGAGGCTGTAAATCATCTTCTAATCGGCTTTTCAGGCGTCACCTTTACAATGACAACGTGGGCGATAGGCCTTCGAGGCGACGCTGTTTATTTGGTTTCTATACCGATTTAAATCGGACGAAAGCCGAGTTGAAAAAGATAAGCGAGGATTATAATGCCTGAAGGAGACTGCTAAGGACTACTCTCCAGGGAGACTAGACTTTCTGCTTCCCGTTGTGGTGAAGGAATGTCGAAACGTTGTCGGCGATGAGCCGAAGGTGACTCCTTGAACTCGGCGGATTCAACTCCACCGCCACCTCGAAGATTTGGATTTGGATTGAGAAACCCGAAGCTGGAGAATCCAAAAGCGTTTTGGTATGAAAGAAGATCTTACATAGAACAGACCCTTTGCCACATTTATTCTTCAACTATTGAAGCTGTATTTGACAAATAATTGAGAGATTCCGAGAACGAATGCCACTTCAGATGCCCTGCCCAAGTTCATTGAGGGGAGAACAGTAGACTCGATCGTCCTCGATCGGCCTCCTCCAGGTCCAAGTGGAAAGCGGTGGAAGACGATGTGGGAATTTGTCTTCTGCCTCCTCTTCATCTTCGTCTTCCTCGTCGCTCGACTCCCCGTCGTCGATTTCAGGCGGAAGAATCCGAATCGCTTCGAAGGAACTTCTCTCGTCAGAGGTCTTTCTGGTCTCGACGAGTTCCTTTGCGGGCTGCTGAGTGGTTTCATAACGAGTCTGCCCGTTTTGCATCCACGACGAGGTGTAGGCAGATGCTACCCAGAAGGGAAGTAGAGGCGGCGGTGAGTTCGAACCTGCAAAGATCAACGTCAGAACTGCGTGAGACTTTGAGGACTAGATGTTCCCAAAGTAGTGGGAATGTTTGATCGTCTAAACTCACAGTTGTAACTGGAATTATTGTGGTCCTCAGCTGTCTGCTTGACTGGCACGGCTGGCGGTTCGTCGTGTTCGTCGGTCTGAAACGAAACTCTCCATTATGGCAATCTGTAGTTCGAGACGTGAAGTTTGAGACTCAGCAAGAATTTCAAAAGAGTCTTTTTAATCAAGGAGGGGCTCAAGTGATGAAACTCACCCGACGGCGCTTTCTCTCCGAATGATCGTCGCCTTGTTGGAAAGACTCGAAGTTCTGGAAGAAATGATCCGCGTCGAATCCGTCCGTGGCCTTCGTCACAGTCGGTGTAGTGTACGCCATTTCCTGAAAGTACAATAAAAATGGCATTAGCAGCACGGTGAACTTTGTTTCAAGAGTCAATGCATTTATAGCCCCACGTAAAAGAGTGATTTGCCAACAGGTGCAAGCATACAATGATTCTGTATTGGTTAAGGAAAAAATGCTTGAAAGCTTTAGGTTTCAGAAAATGGCCTTGAGCAAAAAGCCTTGCAACATCTCATGTGCCTGCCACGAAGTGCAAAGGCAAACTCCCCATGAGTAGAAAGTAATTAGAAGGTGCAAGAAGGGGGCTTGTTGCGTGCCGAGCACTACCTTTCACATCTGACTCTCGACGAGGATCGCCCCTCTAATTTCCTCACTTCTTGAACCAACTAGTCAACCAGCAAGCGAGCAAGGCGATTTTCGGAATTGCCTTGGCAAGCCGGTTCACGACGAGGAAATTTTGTAACCATTGGCAACATTGACGTTCCACTCTCCGCTCGCTCGTGAAAGTCCCCTCCTTGCACGACTAACAAAGTTTTCTGCACAAAAAGGAACAACTTACCCTCTTTAGATAGCCGAGTGAAGAACGACCGACGATACTCACAGCTGCAAATTTCAGGTTTTAGGAACTAAAGTAGAGGTTTCAGTCTCCAAAATGGTAAGAGAGAAGGATTTCGAACCAAAAGGAGAGGCTCTAAGAGAAAGAGGGAGGGGTGAAAATGAGCCCTCGAAGCCCTCGAAAGGGATGGATTAGCCGCCCCGTTCTCTCTCCTGGATTTCAAGACATGCAGCAGCCGTCAGCACCCTGAGGCAACGTGTGCCGCGCGTAGATTGGAAGATGTGGATAAAAGAATAATGCGCTTGTGAATATTAGACATCCGTGAAGAGAGAAGAAGAAAGGGTCAGAAATCAACTCACATCGACCTCTGATAATCGGTGCAAATCCGGCGTCCACCTCGGCCACCGTCGAGGGATCGAAGTCAAACGTGAA
The DNA here is from genome assembly GCA_034700245.1 of Poikilolaimus oxycercus. Taxonomy (NCBI): domain Eukaryota; kingdom Metazoa; phylum Nematoda; class Chromadorea; order Rhabditida; family Rhabditidae; genus Poikilolaimus; species Poikilolaimus oxycercus. The sequence continues at coordinate 5,623 of JAQIXL010000294.1, forward strand.
GCTCATTGTGCTGTTCGACCTGGAGACTATAGAGAGAGCGGAGGGAGACAGCGGCGTTCGCAACCTATAACGACGTGCCTTTAGGGCATTTGAGGGGTAACGAGCAGAGAGCAGCACGGCGAGCGACTTCTTTCGCGCCCCCACACGTCAACGTCGGTTCTGGAGGAGCAATTTCCGCCACTGACGGCTTCACGCGCACACGAGACTCCTGCGTTCGTCATTAGGCTGAGAGCGAGGAAAGGGAGGAGGAGTGAAGAAGAGAAGGAAGAAGGAAGAAGGCTTGCTGCATTCTCTACCCGCCCGTCCCTTGGCCTCGCTCACTTCGCCTCTGGCACATTTCTTCCTCGGCTCGCGAGCACACGGACATCCGCTAATAATCTTAGACTCTCTCGGCTCAAATCCGAGTTAGAGAGATCTCGAAGACGTGCGCTGAATGCGAATTTTTTCACAAATACAAGGCTTTATGCGAATTATTTAATAGCCAGAAGAAGGCATTGCACAAAGTGGCCACAACGGTACAAGTATGAAAGAGGGGAGGAGAGACTTTACAGGTGTGTAGGTGGACCACGCTTGAAATGAGAGTGAGAGTGTCTCGGGTTGGAGGAGGAGTAGAAGGAGGAGGGACGAAGAGGGAGTGGCTAGAACGGAAGACTGCGAATTGATACAGACCGGTACGGCGGCTAGAGACCACGTATGGAAGAGGGGTTCCAGGGTATTCAGGCGCGGAAGTCACAAAGATTTGTTCTCACAACCGAGTTGTCAAGAGGACAGGAAGAGAGAAAAGGCCGAGACTACACAGAACCCCTGGCTTGTTTCACTTTATGCACAAGGCGGATCTTGGAGACGATTTGCGAGAGCGACCGATGACCGCGATGCTCGTCGATGAAGCAATTCAATCGAGTCGTGCCATCCCCGCCGTCGTATTCACTGGCTGTCGCCGACTGCTGAAAAACGCTTATAGGTTCCCATGTTCTCTGCCTTGACTAGGCCAATTTGAGTTCACTCGGCTCACCCGTGCTTGCACCCACTCGGCGAAGAGTGATGTCTCGACGAGGATCTTCAGGTAGTCTCGACCATGGCTGTCGGGGCAGGATGCGACAAGACGCTTCTTTGCTTCGGCATCCCAGTTCGCTTGCCCGACGGCAGAGTTGAAATGTCCAAAGAGAGAGGCGTACCACCGAAGCATTGCCTGAGAATGTGTTGCGGTTCATTTTCAAGGAAGACGCTTGCTTACGGTTTCCACTTTGTCATCAGCTTCAGGGCCGGTTCCTGCCCCTAGCGCTCCTCGAAGAGCCTTGAGAAGAGAGGCAGAGTAGCGACGCGGCATTCCCACGTTCTCGGCGTACTCCACGGCACTTGCTTGCACCCAGCTCTTGTCCGATGCTCTTCCCATTCTCGAAGGAAGAGGCGAGATGATGCCGAGGTCGATGTCGACGAGCATAAAGTGCTTCTGCAAGAGGACACACCTTGATTACGATACTTGGTGCTTGATGCGTTGGGTCGTAATTTGAAAGGCTCTCAGCTGATTGTAAGTACAAGTAAGAGGGATCGAACTTAATCTTCTTGTTTGTGCAGAAGTTGTGATGCAGAGCGAGAGTGAGAAGCGAGGCACGAGGTCAATTAGCCCGGACTACATTTGCCCCCTCCTCATTGCTCTTCAAGTTCAAAGAGAACTTTTTACTGCGCGCTGGTTCCAAGGGGACACGGAATTCTCAAGAATAAGCCCCGGGATGAAAAGGCAAGTGAAGGAGCAAGAAGAGGGAGAGAGGACTTACGTCATCATCATTATCGTCCGTGAGCATATCTCGAATGGGCGAGAGGTTCGGTCTGCAAAAGCACATTGCGTAATCATTTGTGTACGACAATAGAGGGGAATACGCAGAAAAGTCAGAAAGTCGGACAGAGAAACACAAGACAAACCTCAGAATGCCCATGAGATAGGGAGTAGGGTTGTAGCAGAGCGAGGGGATGTCGTCTGGGATGACGGGCACAAAGACATATGGCCAGATCAGGGGACGGATGAGGGCTGACAGTGCGTGGACCATTCGAGTGACATCGGACACCTGAAAAGTTCAGAGATTTCAGCGAGGAGACTCACACTGCTTCCCGTGACTAGAACCCTCTCCTCAGCTAGTAGAGCTGCGACGCAACACATTGCGACTTCTGGTCCAAGTTTGTGCAATTGTTGTGCTAGGCCCGTCCGTCCAAGCGGTGCTCCTCGATTTCGAATCGTCACGAGAGAAGAAGATGATGAACGCTCTCGAACATTCAACGTGCCTGAACAACAATGAACAAGGTGAAATGACGCCAACCATTGTTCCTCGGGTATTCCTTGCAGTATACAGCCGAAAGGAACTCGTGTAACCGACGATGGCCACCTCTTTGCAGATAAGTGACACAGTGTCGGGCGAGATCCAAGTAGAAGGAGGCGTTGTTGATGGGCGAAATGATGACGAGCACCTCGGGTGTCACCCATTTGTCCTCCTCCGACGCCGCGTCGTCCCCATCTTCACTTGCAACTAACGAGCCCATCTTGTGCTCGGGCAGATATCTCAGGCAGTATGCATACCGTCTGGAAGTCAAAGATCAAGAAGGAGGCAGCTTGCCTTACCTTTCAGCATGTTCATTGGTTAACCCGACAACAAACTCCTCGTTGCCCTTCCAGTGTGAGTACTCTCCGTACTTTCGGGCCCTCGTGTAGTCGGGATAGAAGAATCGAACGAGGTCTGCACTGCTCGTCCCATCTATAAAGTTCCACGTGAGTCAGAGAGCAGCTGTCTCGACGGGACTGCCAAGTCAGTCTTTACTCACGCTGAGTCTACAAAAAAGAGAGAAGACTCACTCGGCTCTTCTGGATACACGAAATCAATGGCGGGAATGAATTCGGAAAGAGAACTCGATGTCGACTCGTCATCATGAGTGTCACTGAAAATTGACTGTTATGACAACTTTCATAAGGTTGCTGATTCAAATCTTGAAGTGAAAGCCTCACTCTCTGCTGACGAGTCGAACGACGAGCGCCTCCTGGAAGAGCGTCCGCCGGGCGCAGAAGTCCGTGATCTGAACCGTGTGTCGTCTCGCGTCAAAAGACATCTCTCTCGGGAAGAATGCAAGGCGATTGAGGCGACGCCATTGAATGACGGCGCCCCTCCTCCACCCCGTCCCCCCATGACTCCATCTCACCCATGATTCAGCCAAAGGGAAGAGACAAGGACATTTTTCTCAGGGAGACACGCACCTGCTTATTGTAGAGATCCAGGGTGGCGCGACGAACGAGCCGCGCTCGCTGGACTCGCGTCTTCAAGCGGGCGATCCGCGCCTCGGCTCCCCTCCTCGCCACCACACTCGACCTGCTGCTGCTGCCGGCCTCCTCTCCCTCTTCCACCACTTCTTCTTCCCCGTCCACTTCGGCCTCCTCTTCGCAATCCTGCAATTTGCTCTCATCAAGCAGTTCTTCTTCGAGGAGGAGGGAAAAGAGTTTCGATGATCGAGAACAATTGAGTGATTCTTGGTCGTGAATCAGAGACGTTGGCTGCGCATGAAAACAAACAGAGCGGGTCTGTCTGATTAGAGTTTTAGCGATTGGCGAGAGGCCCTTAATCTCGTGCAGATTTTTGTTTGCTCTCATGTGGAAGACCGGAAAAAGTGGTGGAGATTTCATGATCTTCTAGTTGAAAACGATTTGAGGCGTGCGCCACAAACGACACAAGCAACCAACCTCGCTCTTTCGGATGTTCCTTTCTCGAGGCGGTGGAGGCGGTGGTGGAGCCAACGACTTTGGTCTCGTGCGCGGTCTTCTGCAAGATGAGGAACGTTGTGAATGTATGGAATTCATCTGGTCGAATGGCGGTGAGAACAAGCCCTTGGATTGGCCCATAGAGACCAATTCAGGCAGATCAAGAAGGAGCCCGTCCGAGGGAGAGGGAGAAGAAGAAAAGACGGCATGGGATTATTCCTCCCTCACTTGCGCGACTCCCCTCGTGAAGGCTGCGGTCGGTGACGTGCACCGCCTCGGACACACACCGACAGGTACATTGAGGAGAACCAACAGACCCCCTTTCGTCTTTTATGTGAAAGGAAATTTCCGTATTTGAGTTTCCAAAAACATATCGCCACCCCCTCCTTCACATCGTGGGCTACAGCGAAACTCTCAAAAGAAAACATAAGAATCATTTGCGGGGAATGTACCGTCCCCATTTCCGGGAATATTTTGAAAATCCGACGCCATTCTGCAAGAGAAGCGATGAATGAACACCCGCTTGCATGAGAGGAGCAAGGGAAGGAGAAGGAGGGAGAAGAGTCTGATGACGGAAGAAGGCGAGAAGAGGCGAAGACTCTCAACAGTCTGTGTGCGTGCTTGTGTGTCAACTCCGCGCCTAACGATGAGAGCGAACGCCGCCTGGTGGCGACCGGCTTCGAAAAGCAGAGACCAACCGGGAGCAGTCTGTCCTCTCCTGTGGCTTGACCGCTCTTTGATAAGATATCCACAGCGGCCATCTAATTGGAGAAGGAATAAACAAAGAGCAATGTGAAATTCACTGACTTAGCGAGCGAGTAGAAGACCGTTTCAGAGTATGATGGACGGTTGGCGCGAAACTTGAGGCTAGGGGCCGAGGAAGAGGAGAGGTGGGGACGCGAGTGTTCAAAACGCGGCACCCTCGGCGACAAAAAGGAACGGGCGGGGATCGATGTGGGTGAGTGTCGTCGGTGGAGGTTTTTTCGGCGGAGATCGTCAACGCGCTGTTCCGGCGCTCAAAAACCGCCTCGACACGATGCGAATCCCGTTTCCATAAGCAATGCGGTTCATGAGAGACAACAATACAACAGCCAGAAAAGGAAGAACGAAGGGGGATCGGAGGACGCTGTTCAAACACGAAGAGGCGCGAGGCGAGTCTGCTCTGTAGGCGGGTGAGTCTCTGATAAACAGGTTTGACTCGCTTCGGCCGCAGTTGACCTCCTTCCTCCTTCCATATAGAGTGGGGGAACGCATTTAGAAGCGAATAGAAAGTCGGGAGAGGCGTCACAAAAGGCCAGCGGGGTGGTAAGAAAAGAAGCGGTGTGGTGAAAGAGAGACGCCACGGGCAATGACTCAGACTGAGAGAGGGGAGAACGCCGACCTTCTCGCTTGAGACAGACCGCAAGCAGCAGCTTCTCCCTCTTCAAAACTGACACAGTGGGAGAGAGAAGGCACAAGGGGTTTTGTCAAACCGGAGAATCAAGCGTCACGCACGTATGAGCATAGGCAGAAGCCGCGTCGACAAACATGAGATGGCATTCAAGACCGTATCTATTGAATGAGGAGGAGACCTGGCAGTAAGCCGCCACTGTGTGAGACTGCACGACGCCCGCTTGTCGCCCCTTGCCGCTGCTTACTCATAGCGTGTCCTCTTCCCTCCCACTAAAAGCCGCGTTATCAACGCCCCGCGAGCCTCGTGTAAAAGTGTTCGAGAACGTGCGTGGGAGTGTGAAGAGGCATTACATACTTGAAGGCGTCGGAACGGCGAAGGCGACTCGTCCGCGGCTCCAGGGACGGCTCAAAGGAGTCGACCATCTCGTCGCTGCTCGTTGTAGAAGGACGATCAGAGATGGGCGAGACGGGGTTCTCGACGAAACTTCGAATCTCGGCCCGACTGTTCCGTCGCTGGGCTGGATGCCGCATTCTCACTATGTCTGTCACAGCATAGCAGAGAGAGGCCCGAGGAGTTGGCTGCGGCTCCAGACTAGCCTGAAATAGTAAACCTAAAGTTTTCTTTTAGAGAGCAAAAGAACAAGAACAGCGAGCTCTTTAAAAAGGAGAAGGCGAAACCACGACAACACCTTCTTTTGAAGAAGCCTCGGCGTGGCGTAGACCTCTTCACTGTGGCTGCGCTGCGTGCGCGCCGGCGAGGTGCTCGGGTCATCGAACTCGAAGGGGAGACGACGGAAATCGTCTGAGAGCTCCTGCAAGCGAGTTGTCATGAACATTTATTTGGCTGACTCTTTTTACCTGACTCACAGCGTACGACGTCGTTTCTGGTGGTGGACGACAAAGATTTGCCGGCTTTGGAGGGAGTGGGGGTGGAGGGGCGGGCGACCCGTTCTGTTTCAGTGGCCTCACCTGGAAATGGATCGGATTGCGACTTTACTCTAACAAAGACTTTCAACCAACATTTTCGTCTTTTTATGAGACCCGCAAAAATCTCTGGGTAGGGGGAGCCGAATCTAGGACAAGAGAAAGGCGGTGCACTCGAACCTGCGCATTAAGAAAGGAAATCGTCCTTGAGTGGAAGCACGCATCATGCGGATCGTTCTCTTCTTTCTCGCGTTTGCAGTACCACTAGTGTAAGTGCTTTCTCAATATACTTCAGTTGCTTTAGTGCTGCTGGTATTACAAAACGACAACTGGTCACTCGAGAGCGAACTATTATTACTCAAGGCGGAGGTCGTGGCTTCGGCCCTGGAGGAGGTGGCTTTGGACCTTCTCCTCCTGGACCGGGCTTCGTCGGTGGTTCTCCACCTTTCCATGGAAATGGCTTTGGCGCTCGTCTTGGACACGGACCCGTTATCCCTCCAGGAGGCTTCGGTGGTCCTGGATTCTTCGGAGGACCCGGCGGTGCCTTCGACCCGGCGGGAAGCAAGAAGACGACTGTGATCAAAGAGACTGTGGTTACTACTCGAGGTGCCTGACTTGTTGAAATAAATTCTCTCTCCGCAGTAAAGTCAACGTCAGCCAGACGTCCTGTCAATATTCGTTTCAGGCAAGACCTGACGCACGTTTTGTCTTCTTCTCTCGTTGTGAGCCAAATTTGGCGGGCAAGGAGAAGGTCAACGTCCTTCATAGAAGAGAAAAACGTTCTGGTTCGCTTACGAAACGGTTTCATACTCAAAATACGAGAACTCCTTTGAGACGCTCTGTAATTGATGAAGTTATGGGTGCGGCCAGAAAAACAATGGGCAGCGCCGCTTCCTTTGTTTGCCTTGTTGAGTGGTCGATGGCGACGTAACTTGTGATGGACCCCCGGGTGGCAGCGGCGACGACGAAGACGAAAGGGACGGACGAAGTCACGCGGCCTCGAGCGCCGTATAAACGGTCTCAAGTTGGCGTCTCCCGGCCAAACATTTTCACCTGACTGCGCGCGTGTGTGGAGAAGTCGACAAAATGAGAATCTTCGCCCTTGTCTTCCTGCTCGTCCTCCTACTTGTCGGCACCATCGCCCAAGAGTAAGTCAGAGCTGAACTGTTCAGCGAATGCTGGGAAATCCTCGGACTAATTGTAGACTGTGCATGGGGGGGGGGGGTGCAACTTTGGACTTGGAAGAAGGAAACGTTGAGAGTTCTGCACAATAGAAGTTTGCAGTGCTCGACAGAGAAGCGTCGCCGGATCAGCGAGCGCAAAGGCGAGTGGACGAGTGCGGCGCGATGTGAGCAAGGGACAAGGAAAGGCTTTCGAGACAAGGAGTGTCAATGTTATTGCGTGAATCCTCTAAATGCGTTGTACTGCTCTCTATTGATCATCTAATTGCAAAAATATCAACTGTCTTCAGCATAAAGAAATAAAACCACAATGGATAGATTCTGCAAGCATGGCGCTTGACTATGTCATGAGAAAAAGAGTCTTGGCCACGAAAACAGCTCGTTTTGAAACTGTAAAGTCATCAACTTGTGATTCATCCATCAACTTCGGAAAAAATCCCGGCTGTCAAAGTTTTGCTGCCGAAAAATAAGTCTTTAGTCATTTCGTACCTTCGTCCTGAGGAGGAGAAATTACTTTCAGTCTCGAAATTGAAAACATTGTGAGGACGTGATAATCGAACTCTACAAGAACTCAAACAGAGACATTCGCCAAATTCAACGGTGCGGGAGGTTTCGCTTTTGGGATTGTTACTACACCGAGTCCCGTTGATAAGAACTCGACAACCAAGAAAGGCCACTGAAGTAACAGCCACGACTACAATGTGATGCACGGCTGCCGTCCGCCGAGACAAGGCACGTTGGCCAAACACTCTTTGGTGCGTTTTTTCTCAATAGAAGACGAAAATGGCTTGTCGACCAGAGAGGTCACCCAAGGTCGAGAGACGAATGTCCCAGGGGGCTCCTTGGGCGAATGCCTGACGTGTTCCGGCCTGGAACCCAAAGATGCCAATCACAGGTTTCAGTAAGAAGTTGGTATAAAAGGCCTAGGAGTTGGGAAGGAGACACCTGCTCTCGGTTCACCATGCACTCAAGTATTTTTGTCCTCGGATGCCTTCTCGCTGTGACTTTGGCTCTTCCCGTTGTTGAGGAGAAGACTGATCAGTAAGTTCTTTTCCTTCTCAACAGTAGCTTTCGCCTTAGAGCTGAGACAAACGCCCGAGTAAAGCGGCATTGGGGCGGCGGCTACGGAGGAATGGGCGGAGGCTACGGCGGAGGCATGGGAGGCGGCTACGGCATGGGCGGTTATCCCGGCGGAGGCTACGGTGGAGGTTACGGTGGCGGCGGCACGGTCATCAAGAAAATCGTTACGATCATCCGACCAGGCGGTGGCGGATACGGTGGAGGCTACGGTATGGGAGGCGGATACGGCATGGGCGGAGGCTATGGTGGAATGGGAGGGTACGGTGGCTACGGAAAGAAGTGACGCTTATTAATCTTGTCAACATTCCACTTTGGAATGAAATTCCCCGCCTGTAGATACTAACTCTTTGATCGTTTAGCTTTAGTTCTCGCGACAGCAACTTGTCTGTTGTACTATTTTCTGTTTGTAAAAAGATTACCTCGTTGTCTTGATTGAAATGAAAGAATGAAAGAATGATTATAGCGAGATCCCACATCCAAGAAAAGATTGTAGTCAGAAAAAGGAAGACAAAATAGAGCGCAGCTTCGATCATAGAAGGAGAGAATGGGCCCTGTGGCATGCACGCTGAGAAGCGCCGTGGAATGACGCGTCCCTCCATCAGACAGCGTGTGTTCACGCCATTATGTAACACGAGACACGACGGAGAGGCAAAGAAGGGCAAACGCACCGGGTTCACCTTGTTCGGTTTGAGGATGAGCGGTCGAACGTTGGAGAAGGTCGCCTCGGTCGAGGCTAAAAGACAAGAAAGCTCAAAAGCGTTATCAGGTGAAGCTGGCAGACCTGCGGCCGACGAGCGATGTGTGACCTTGAGACTCATGTACGCGTCGTGGGCAAAGGTCCTCTTGGGTTTTTGTGGAGGAACAAGGTCCGTCGGCTTCCTGCAAGCGAGCATCGCATCAGTTTTGGAAGGCGAGCTTTCACACAGGCGTTCCACCCATTCCACCCCCTTCTTTCTCATTCCCCCTTTCCCGCACAAAGAAGCAGGAGATCCACGTGCTGCACGAGAGAGGAGGTTTCGCAACGAGGCGCCCCCTTCGAGCCACGAAATGCATCAGAACCAACAGGTCGAAGTCGAGTTTCAGGGACCAGACGCATTTGTTGCGGAAGAAAAAGAATTTCAGTCAAAATATGCGTGAATCAACTAATTGTCCTTTGTATCGGGTCAAACTTGAGCAAGAAACAATTCAAAGAATCCTCTCAAGGAATTCTTTCAATGAGAAGGGAAAACGTCGATGGAAGAACGGCAGGCCGCTAGACTTTGAAAACGAAAAACGTTCAGTGAGCAAGGCTTTGAAAGCGGCAAATGCCAAACGTTGAAGGGAAAGCAGTGACAAAGCCACCTCGCTAGAGCCAGGAAGAGAAAGACTGAACTGACTCACCGTTTCTGTGAAGCGACGGCGGCGAGTTGCTGCTCCACCATGCTCATCACATATGCAAAGTCGGGCGGCGGGTGACTGTTACGTCGGCCAGACAGCGTGTACGTGCTCAGGCCTCCCTTCTGAAAACCTCCTCCTCTTCTTTTGTTTGGTTTTATAGCGCTGGAATTCTTTGGCGAAAAACAATATAGTAGGCCAGTTTGCAGATCCTTCGCAGAAGAAAAAAAATATCCGCGAGTCCATAGAGTTCTGTGCGCGAAGAAAATAGATCTGGCCAAATAATGGGTCAAAGTGAATTTATGGAAGTGAGGGGAGGAACGATCTCTCACTTCTGGATGCCGCTTCGGATCCGCTTTCACCTCCGGTGCCGCCGTCGCCAGAAGGCTCTCGAAGAACGCCTTCTTCTCGTCGACCAGCGACATAGCGGCCATCATCTTCTTTCCATTCACAATCTGCAACTGGCGATCTTGAGCATGAACGAGAGAGGGGAAAGGGCGAGAGACGTGCGATGAGTAACAGTGCCTGCACACAAGCAAAGACATTCATTGCTCTCGGAAGAAAAGAAGAAAAGGAAGAAGTTGTGTTGTACTCTCAAACGAGAAGGTGACTCAAGTGGGTTGTGTGCGACGCAGAACTCAATGACGGTGAGAAAAGAGAAGAGAAGAAGAAGAAGGGTAGTATGAGAAAAGAACTCGTCCCACGCCAACAATAATGCAAGGGAAGAGGGGAGGCGGCTGCACAGTGAGGAGGAACCCAGGTGGGGAGGGCCGGTGTCCACTCAGAGCGCGGTGGAAGAAGGATGAAGAGGAAGAGGAGAAGGAAAATTACGCGTTTTGGTTCCGAATTTGATGGGTTCGCGTGCATTTATAGTCCTTGACGTGCGAGTCGTTGCGATTTGCGGGTGGCGGCGATGTTTTCGACTATCAGATAGTAACCATTTTATGGGAGAGAAACAGAACGCCAAAGTTTTGAATAAAGAATCGTTCACATTGCCCAATGCCGACTGGCCGATCAGGGTTAAGGACAGAAAGAAGTGGGAATGAAAGGGAGACAGAGGAGACTGAAGAAAGAAGAAGGAGAAGAGACGGCAAAGAGACGATGGCGCCGCTAGCTCCGCGATTGGGGATCGGCCGCGTCCCGCGTGGCCGGCGTGCGCGAGACGCATGAAGGCCGTCGCACAATGAGCGGGGCATCGCCTTTGTGTCGCAGAAACATGCTAAACAGCCACACAACCCATGCGTTAGAGGAGAAGGGGAAGAGGGGAGATCTCCTTCCTTCCCCTCAATCAGCGTTTCCGATCAGACACGACCTCCAGAAGGAAGGCGCCTTCTTTACACCCCCACGCACACATTTCCCTCCTTCTCCTTCCTCCTCGTTCTGGCCTCTCTTCTTATTCTCGCGGCCCGATTCGGTCCAGTGCAAAGTGTTGAGACGGATAGGTCAGACTGTGGAGGCGAGAGAGGGAGAGAGGGGAACATGAGGATGGAAAGAAACTGAAGAGGAGGAAAGCGCTGACTGCTCTTCAAGAAGAAGACGCGTCGACTGTGAGCCATTTCGCACGTTTCAACAGTGTGACTGACCACCAACAGCACAATTCGCACCACCAAAATAGAGTGTGAGGTGCGGCTCGCGCGGCTCTCGCACAAAAATCTCCTCCTCGTGGTTGGTGAGTATTCGTCGTCTCTTTTCCTCTGAAGGTTTGGCGCTCCCCCTTCTACTGCTGGGGGAGAAGGCGCGCATTGTGAGACGACGAAGGCGGTGAGCTGCGACGACGGTGGGGTGGAGGGAGGGTTTCGCGCCTAGCGAGTTGAAACGAGAAGAGCGAGGAGGGAGACGAGGAGAAGGGGGAAAGGAAAGTCGCCACAGGTCTCCCCCCTCACCCACCCCACTGGCCAGGTGGGGTGAAAGGCAGAAATCCCCGTCCTGTACGGAGACTCCCCCTCCCCCTCTTCCACTTTCGCCTTTCGTCTTCAACTCTCTCAATTCATATCTCAAGTCCTTAAATCGGCACATCCACCTCAAGCGCTTGAAAGAAGAGACGAAGAAAAGGATCTAGCGAACTTCGAGTCCGAAGGAAAAACTCATGCAGAAGTGGGACGTGCTGGAGGAGAAAAGAAATGAGGAGAGGAGGGGGCGGAATGACGACTTCCGATCCCTCGCCTCTCTTTTTCGAAACGGATCGAGGATCAAAATCTCGCTTGTGTGTTCGAGCACACGAAGTTTGTTGTGGAAACCTCTAGAGAATGAGAAAAAGTACAGTCTTCGAGAGGATGACACGTGCCCCTCCCCTCTCGAGGCGGATGAGACTCGGCTCACCCTCCTCGGCGCACCCTTTGACTTCATTTCCTCTGTCGAGAATTTCAATTCTTACACCATCTCCCTCCTCCTCCTCACGTTCATAAACCAAATGCACGGAAAGTGTTTGAAAGGAAGGAAGAGGGAGGAGGGAGGAGGGGAACGGCGCTCGTCTTCTGAGTAGACGAGCGGTGAACGAGGAAGGAAGAGAGGGGGCCGGCGGCGTCAATCTCTGCCCATTTATGGAAGACTGACCTCAAAATATGGTTTGACGTAAGAGATGTATGCTCTTCAATACAAATCCCATGTAAATTTATCCCACCTCGTGTTTTGGCCAAGAAAGTGCAAGGCGAGGGAAATATCCCCTCGTGTCCTCGTTGCTAATCGAATCAGCCAGAGAAGATGAAGTCTTGCAATGGAAACTCACGCACACCGCCGAATATCAATGTGAGTTCCTCCTCGAGAAAAAGACGTTGCACATAGACAAGACATGATTCAGCTGCAAGAAGCGAGAAGCCGTGACAAAAGCCGAGGGAAGCGAGAATTCCAAACAACCAGTGGAAGGAAGCGGACATGGCCGAGGAAGGAAGCTTCGAACGAGTGTCGGCCTAATGGCTGTACGAGGATGGCCTCTTTGACCGAGAGCGTCGTGTCTTTCGTCGTGACACATGCTCGGTGTGGTCAGGCCGGGTCGTCCTTTTCAAGCCTGCGCCATGCTAGCCTCCGTCATGTATGAGCAGCTGCTTTCTTCGCGCTCGCTCTTTGTACGTCTCGCCCACGTCTTTCTCCGTATTCGGAAGACTCCCCCCTCCACCTCCTCCTCCTCCTGCTTCCGGCGAGGTCCTCCTCCCCTCCAGTCTTCTTCTCCTCCTTGTGCCAACGCCCATCCTGACTTGCCCTGAGGCATTTTTGACGATTCATCTCTAGCATTTGTCTTCTTCATCGCTTCCTTATGCGTTGGGCAATTTCTCTGCAAGCACACGCTTGTCAGAAATTCGTTCTCATAAAATGCCCCTTAAAGTGCCACGCGTACGCTTTGTGTCTGCCGCTGCACCTTATTGCCGATTGGCGCTCCCTTAAAATTTCTTAGTCACCCCGAGTCTCAAGGGCATTCATTTTTGAGTGACGATGCGACAACATGGATCGAGAGAGAGAAGGAGGAGGAAAAGAAGAAGATTGGCGCGACCGAACTCTCTCCAGTTCAGGCGCGCTTCTTTCACTTGGGCAAATAGCGCCAAGGCTCAGCACCACCAGCAGCAGCGTCGCCAACTCGCGTGCCTGGAGTGAGTGCGCGACCCGTTTCCAACTCTACCCTCGCGCGCCTCCCTTTCCTCGTACCGCTATTATGTGTTGCGCCCTGTCGCAAACTCGCGTCGCTCAACCAAGACCAAAGAAGGCATAGATTTCTGCGAGTTCTCGGCACTCTTCCAGTTACGTGCTGTCACCAGCAGAGGGCACTCCTTGTCTGAAACAATTTTCCCGGAGTGTGCCTCTTTTGAACTCGGCGCACTTCGCGCTTTTTCGCTTGAGGCTGAGGGGGTTCTTCGTCGTGGTCCTCCTCCACTCGTGGTTTTCGAGAATCCTCTCCTTGCTCTTCCACTCGTCTTCGCATTTGCCATCGTCAGCCTCGGCCACATCCAGGCTCCCTCATGTGCCTAACCATGTGTCGACACGATGTCTTCTCATGCACACTCACAATCAGAAGAAGCGCCTGTTTCGTCTCTTTTCCCCTTCTTCTCCCGTCATTGCATCCGTCAGGCCATTCCAGTGAAACTTCTTTGCAACCAGGAGCTGTAAAGCCATTGAACTCTGATGTCTTTCTAACCCTGAATTCATCTCTGACCTTTCCAATCGCCCACTCTGAGGGTTTTCACTTCAAGCGCGCTCTTCCATAATAACGTTCAAAATCGGAGAGAGCAGAAGCGCCAATAAAGTCCCTCGTGACGTATTCGGACGCTTTGGTCACAACGGCTTATTCGCACTCTTTTTTTTCTTCCCTTTGCTTCTGCTGATTCTCACGAAGGGCTCATTAAGAGCTCCTCTGTACTTGACGTTCTTGCTCTTGCATGTCTGTTGAGATGCATTCAGACTCCCGAAAGTCACGTCACCTTTCAAATTCGTGCTCTCGACTTGAACTCTGATAGCCTTCAAGGCTAGCGTGGTCGTAAACTTGATGAAACTCCGCGCGTCGACATCCAGAACAATTGTTCCCCATCCGAGCTGTCAACGTCTGTATGTGTGCTTTCAGCCTTGTCTTCTTCCTCCTCGCCCGTGCCGACGTCGCCTCGTCCTTTTGTCGGTGCGGTGGAAGAGCGTAGGAGGCAGCGGCGTTCCCAGCTGCCCGCCACGCCGGTGCTCTTTCCCCGCCCCGGCATGCACCTTCGAAACCTAAACCACATTCGCAATCGGACGTTAGCGTTCTACTTGGGCTCTCCACCACAAGCCAGTCAGGTATGACTCCCTTGCCCTTCTTTCCCCTTCAAAGCAAATTGCAATAATTCCTCGACGTTCCCAAGGTCGAGCTCAACCCACGCATCTGCAGCTGATGCCTGGCTAGCGCTGTGAGTGATGCGCGCGGGAATTCCGGACCAATTTTCCGTCCTCGCCGTGAGAATGGGCCTCCTCCACCACCCGTGGCCAGGGCGGAAAGTCATCTCCCCCCTCATCTATGGTGCCTTCTCTTCTCCTCAATTTGCCGCCGACTCTAATACCATTTTAGTTCTTCTGGGGTCCAATGTTTTCGACGTGTCCCCCTCTCTTTCCCTCTCCTTCTCCTCCCCGGCTTCTTCTTTCCTCATTCCCTCCCAGTCGGACAGCAAGCAACAACTTCGATTCGTTGGGTTCGTTTAGGCGACGAGCGAGTGGTCGAAGGCGGACGGGGCGGTGCTACTCATCGGCATCGTCTCCCTCTGCGTGCTCCTCCTCGGCGTCGCCCTCTTGCTAATGGCTCTCGCATGGCGTGGACTTCCACGACTCCTCGGCTACCGGCCGCCTGCTGCGAAGCCCTCGCCGACGCACTCCATGTACTCCTTCCAGCCTGAGGCGGATAACCATCCAGCAGCTCACGTCAACAAGGCCTACGTGCACACGGACTTCTCTTGTGAAATCTAAGTCTCCACTCTCTCTACAGCTGCACTCTCCCGGTGATATATTTAAAAGAACTGCATTCGACTCAGTTCGTGCATACAGCCAACTCAGCGCCACGTCTCGTTGATTGTCGCTTCTTGTCATCTAATTGTATATTTGACTCATTTGATGCGTGTATACTGTATTCTTCTTTCTCGGTGAAATGTTCTAGTCGGTGCTATTGTGTTTGAAGACATAAAGCTCCTTTACCGAAAGAGAAAATATGCAAGAAAGACCTCACAAACATCTGGTGGAGTGGCCGGCAAGTGGAGACTTGGGAAGCATCAATCAGCGAGCGTTGAGTTGTGGCGGTGGGACGAAGCAAATTGCCCGAGGAGTGAGTTTTCGAAAGAGAGAAGAAGACGGTGGAGGAGAGGAGGAGAGAGACGAATGTGCCCCCGTTGAGACGAACGCGTCGACGAGGTGCCTCTTCTTCACGCCTCGTCCCTTGATGAATGCCCGAGGCGACGACTGTCTTCTTCGGCCACTGGAGGGCGGCCCTCCTCTGGCCGCGATAAATAACTGGACGCCTAACGACGATCGCCGCCTTCTATGCAAACGAGTCGCGTCGCCAACGGAGGCAGCAGACGCAATTGAAGCGGCACACTCACTCGTCGCCTTCTTCCCTCCTTCCCCCTTTCATATCCAGTTCTGTTTTCTTCTCAAGCCTGTAAGACCCCTCAGGCTTCTTCCTCCCTTTAGAGCGCAGTTATCAAATTAACGAGGACGGCTTTCATCGCTCGATTTTATATTGGACCCGAGTGACCAATTCGCGACGTGGACCGAGGGACGACCGTTGTGAGGGCTAAATTCGATTCCCGCTCGGCCATGGGACGAATGCGATTTCGTGAACGAACGCGACGAAAGGAGAAGCGCTTCGCGGACACTGGCTGGCCACACGTTCAGTGTGACATCCGTGCTTGTCCCTCCCTCTCCCTCTCGTCTTGTCCTCTGATTTCCTTGCTCTGAGATTAGGTCGTCTCATCAGTCAACCAAGGCATCTCCACTCCCTTGTTCTCTTCCCTCAGCACGTTACACAGGCCTTTCTTCTCTTCTCTACGACTCGTCATATCTCTTCGCTCATGTGCTCACAGCATGAGGGAAACTATTTCTGGTGAGGCGCCTCTTCTGTTTCTCAGAAGATTCCCCTAGCCTGTGTGGGTTCTTCTGTCAGCGTCCGCGCATCGGCCTTAGCCCGCAATTCCCGTGAACCTCTTTGATGTTCCCGAAAACGAGCTCACTCAACGCCTCTCAATGACCATTACCTTTTTTTCCAAAGTCCTTCTTTCTCAGACTCGAACCGTGTCTTCTTCAGTGATAGAATTTTGGCCTGAAAGTGCGTGGTCGGTGAGTCTTTGTGTTGATAGAAGGACCACCCTCTGGGCGACGCTCCCGTTTCCCGAGGCCATCCCACCATGCCTTCTTTCACTCCTTCCACACGCACTGCCTTTCTACGTGTGGAAGAGGATCACCCGGCGTGAACCCTCTCTTTGCCACTCTCCCTTCTCCTCCTTCTTCCTCGTCTCTTCCTTTCTTAGACGCGCGGCTCGTTCATGTCTCCCAAGCGAGAGCTAATGAGCTTGTTGTTCGTCGTTGTCCCGAGAACACATCTGCCACCTTCTCGTGTCTCTCTCTCTCTCTCTCTCTCTCTCTCTCTCTCTCTCTCTCTCTCTCTCTCTCTCTCTCTCTCTCTCCTTCTATGCAATTTGAATCGCTAGACATTTGGGCAGGCATAGAGAAGGAGAAAAGGAAGCGGTGACGATCTCCTCCTCCCTGGTTGAGGACCGAAATTGCGTCGCCCTCCCATGCCCCTCCGCTCGCCCGGATTTTTTTGTGCCAAGTCCTTGAAGCACGCGATTACCGAGGGCAACCGACACTTGCCATTTTTGCTCTTTCACGACCTTGATCTTTTCCATTTTGCAAGTAGCAGACCCTTCAGGCCTCCAGTTCCTTTCGTATAGGTTTATTTTTGATTCCTCTCTTCCTGGAAGTTGGAGAAGAGCTCTATTTGGTCAGGAGATAAATTGGTGCTCATTAAAACTGAGACTACGAGTCTGCCTGAGACGTCTCGTGAGCTTGACGGCCTTTTCTATTCGACTCCTTCTCCTTCAATAGACGGCTTTCCTTTATGCACTCTTTGTCCTTCTCCTGATACTCGGGATAATTGCATTCGGTAAGATCTTTTCAAGAGTACGCCTTCCAGCTCCATTCCCTCAGCTTCCAGTGTCTGACTTTTGCTCAAGTCGTGACTGCCAGGCAAAGTGCTGGCCCACTCCATAAAAAGCCTTCCAATTGTGCCAATTTCGAGTTTTTCACTCTAAAATTAGAGTTGACTGCCACCAATCAATACGTGATTGAAAAGCTGAAGGGAAGCGATGTGAGACGCTGCGCTTTGTGTTTGGTATAACAATTGCGGGCCTCAGTGAGGATGCTCCCTAGTCAGCTCTCCCTGTGCACGCACACCAACGAGGATATCACTCATCGGAGGAGGAGACCTTTCTCAATGCGTGTGAAGACGTTTCTTTCACTAAGCCTCAACAATCTTTTCTTCTCTTTGGATCGACGAGAACCATTTGGACGAGGAAGAGTTTCTTTGCGCGCATGACCCGGTTTGAGTTAACGCAGCTGGAGATTGCGAAGACGGACGATGACCGTCCCTCGCCCCTCTGGACAGGTGTCGTTGGCGCTTATTTGACGACCTGTCTGGATTGGGTTACTCACTCGGGCTCTGCCCTCTAATTATTTGTTGATGCTTCTCTCTTGGGGGCTTGCTCGCCGACCGCCAATGAGGCCTGTGAGGGTGCACCCCCGCGGGTGTCCACTTCCTCTCCACCTGCGTTTTCTCTCTGAATGTCTCAAGGAAGTCGTTGGTTGCCAAAGGGAAGGCCGCTCCTCTTGCATAAGGCACCGGCCCTCTGCACCTCTCACAGCCTCCTCTCTTCGACCAAATACCATTTCCAAGTTTTTGTGTGAATGATTACTGCCAGATGTTGGATGGACGACGTCTCGGGCCTTCCTCGCTTCGCCTTTGTGCCTTCGTCGAGTTTTTCGCGTGTTCATCATCAATCTGTGTTCGAAGGAAGAGGGAGGAACAGGCTCCATGTGTCCGCTGCATGCGACTCCTCCTCTTCCGATGTTCTTTTTTCTTATCATGCACGACGAGGACGAACGAAAGGGAAGACTTGTTCCCAATGACTGACAACGGGCAATGCCGGTGGCGTCTCCGTCTTCCTCGCCCCGGGTCGTGTGCTAATCGGGGGGCAGCGCCTTCGCCGGCGAGCGCGTCGCCGCCTACAGCCACCCTAATGAGCTGCTGTTGACCCAATCGGCCCTCGGCCCACGACAGACTGCCAAGCCGCGCGGCGACCCTCCTCGCCTCTCTCCTGGTCGAGATCCCCCATCCCATATGCGTCGTCCTCCTCCTCCTCCTTCCCCGTCTTCCTTTCCTCTCACGGACTCCTCCGATCAGTCTCTCCAACATTCTTCACAAGAGATATGTTTGCCGTGTCTCATCAACGTCTTCTTCTCTTGTTTATGTTTCGCATTATTTGGCGCGTCTCTCAAAAAGCTCTCTCGCTGTCTATTTTAATGTTTCTCTCGTTGTACGACGATTCCTTCGGCTATTTCCCACTCTTTTTCATGCTGCATGCATGTTGTTGGTTGGACGAAGGAGAGAGAGAGACGGAAGCCACACGTGGCGCTGAGTGCCCGAGGGGGACTTCCCCTCTTCTTCCTCCCGGCTTCCTTTCCCTTCTTCTCTTCTCCTCCTCTCCCTCCTCGAAGCACCCCGAGGCGGCTCACTTCCAAGAGACTCGCACTCCCTCCCCTCCCTCACACTCGTGCCGTGTCCCTCCTCTCTTCAGAAGAGAGCCGGAGGCCTGTGCACTGTGAGAGATGCGCAAACTTATGACGTTACAACGCCTCGATGCTTTTCTGCCCGGCTAGCTGGCGCGCGCGCGACGCGTCCGCCTAATTTTTATAACCCTGTGAGTGGTGTCGGAATGGTGCTGGCCGAAGAGCAGTGCGGCAAAGATCCAAGGAGAGAGAGCCGTTGTACCGCTCGAACTCGTGTCCGAACGATGGAATCAATGGAGGTTCGAGGGGGTCACTCACTCTTCTCACAGTGACCGCTCCCTCTTCATCCCTTCACCGACAATCCCACTCTCCTTCTGTGTCGATATGGAGAGGTGCATTTGAATGGCATTCACGCGATTTCGCGCGAGTCCCACTCACTGTGCGGCGACCGGCCTTCTCTCCCCCTCAGGCGCCTCTCTCTCCAGGGTATCTGCTAGCCGTGAGATTATTTTGCTCTTCATCGCGCGTTTTCTCTCACCGCGCACAAGCAGCCGACTCTCGCGCACGCCTAAATCGTCCTTCTTCTCCTCCTCCTCCTTCGGTCTTCTTTGGACCGTCTCTTGCCTTTTGAGAATCCTCAAATTCGACCTCTGTGAAGGTTCCTCGAGGTCTCCTTCCCCTTCCCTCTTCTTCCTCTTCCCCGCGGTGCCGTTCGTAGATGCGATTTGCGTGATCGTTTCTCCCCGGGAATCACTGTGAAGGTCGCGCAAGAACGAGACGTTGGCCGGGCCGAGGACGCGCTCGCAGAAGAGAAGGAGATGCGTCCGCCCTGCTCAAGGCTTGGAGAGCCCTCTTTGGAGGTCGCTTTTTGCGTCTCCTCGCTGGGGCTCTCTTCTTTTCTGCTTTTCGCTCTCGGCCGTCATCGTTTGATGTGGCCCGCGGCGGAATTGTTCATCGGCGCAGAAGACAGCGGCCGCCGGCGTCTCCCTTCGGTGACCGTTCCGTCTCGTCATGCCGCCTTCGGGCACGCGTTGACAAGCCGCTTGCGAAATGGGCCCCCACGGGGCGAGGGGACGACGTCGCCAATGTTGTTGAATGAAGAAGCGTTGGCAATTTTGTCTCTGGTCTTCCTTGGACGTTCCCTCTTTTCAGCGGCGAGTCATGTCCATTCCCGTGGGTGTACTTAGGCGAGAGAGAAACCGCCTGTCGGCGGGAGAAAGCGCGAGCCTCGAGGCGCATATGAATCCGTTTTCGCAATCCACACATTCACACTCTCAGAGAGAGCCGGGAATAGCAAGAAGGAGAGATCCATTCACCTCGGAGGAGTCTGAGTCATTCAAGGCACCTCTCATTTGCATTCGATTTTCGGTAATGGACTCTCGTCGTGAGAGCTGCGCGGGCCGTAATGATGATGACTGGAACAGCCGGCTTCCTCTCTTCCCTTGGAGACCCTAAAAATAATGCGATTATTGACCAGTCGCGAGAGAGAGAGAGAGGTTTTTGCCTTTATTTGTGAGACGGTGTGATTGGGTGCTGAGGGGAAGGTGTGTGGCTCAAGCAGCGCCTCTCGAACAGGCGAACATCCCCCCTGCGAGCGCGCATGAGCCGGTATCGTGCCGCTCTCACTCAGCTTCTTTCGCTGAAAAGTGAAGAGCCGAAGAAACATTTGCACTGTGAGAGAAGGCGTTTGTATACGATCGGTGCGGCAAGCTTGATGCGACCTCCTCCTGCATCCAAAGCATCAATGACGGTCGTCAGCGCGCCTAGCCGGCACCTCCTTGGTGACTGCCGCTTCGCGCATCGTATTATAGCCCTCCATTGACCGGACGACGTGGAGCCTGCAGCGGCTCAAAGGTGCCACCGGCATCTCCCCTTACTTCCGAGTCCAATCCAAAGCCTTTGAACGCGTCCGAACGGATGGGTGAGTCCCTCGAGGCGTGACGGTCAGCGTGGGAATGTCAGTTCGGAGAGAGATTGCATCTTCCTCGACTAGCCGTCTTGGCACATCTTGAGTGTATCTCGGAGCTATTGAGCTTGCTCTTCTATTGGTTCTCTCATTGCTTTATTTCTTTGGGATCCCTTTTGACCAGAAATGCTGGCCGTCCACGAGGAAGACGAATGGCCCTCGGTCACGAGTCACCAAAATGGTCGGCAACTGTTTCTTGTCAGCTCCTTCCTCGTGCCAATACGACTCTTCCTTCCCTTGGCTTCCCTAATCAATGGCGGACCCAAATGGGCGACGTGAGTGAGGTGTCCGAGTGGAGGGAGGAGAGGGCAGCGACGGGGGCGAGCATGCATGCACGCATGATGCAGAGCCCCGCCTCACCCTCTCTCCTCTCCCTCTTGGAGTGACCGGGGCGTGGCGGGGCGCGCTAGTCTCTCCTTCTCTCTTGCCCTCTCTCTACCCTCTCTGCCTCCTCCTTGCCTTCTCCCCTCCCTTGGCCTGTAGCGCGGCGGCCGTTGAGTGGACATTCGGCGAGTGCTCGCGCGCGCCGCGCCATTTCTCTCTGACGACTGATCACTTCCACGTTTTTTTTACTCGCTGCTGTCTCATCCTCTTTCCCCTCCAACTTCCCCCGCGAGGATTTGTCGGACCTTCCTCTTGTTCCCCTCTCTCTTTGCATGTTGTAACATCCAGTGAGGAAGTATGTTCTCTCCTTCAAAACGACAGCTCCAACGCGCCGTTTCCACCTCCTCCCGCATGAATGTTGCAAATGGCTTTACGGCCACTCACCGCCACCTCGCAGGGTGTTCCGCGCGCTTTTTGTACGATACGGCAGGCCTCGTTCTCCTTGATTGACTTTGCCAAGGAGAAGGAGGGTCTATTTGTATTTGTCTTCACGGCGTTCGATCGTCATCGTCGTCTCTTCCGTGCCACGCTCATTACCTTCCGAACCACTATTCGGCTGCAACGGCGGCAGCCAGCCGCCGTCCACCACGCGCTTTTCAATTAGACTTCAACGCAGTCGTTTGGCTGGAAGGCAAGAGAGGGTGGCCGATGGCGCGCGGCGACGGAAGCCTCCTCTCGGTAGTCTTTACTGCCCTTGCAAGGCTCGACCTGTCAGTTTTTCGTCGTCTCCCTCAAAGACTCTCCTTCCATCCACTTTTGAAGGCACAAATTTGGTCGTCCATCAATTTGACGAGCTTCCTCCTCTGGAAGTATTTCTCCTTTCCTTGAATTTCTCCCGCGCTCCCGCCAACTCCGTTGCATTCCCACCTCCTCCTGTCCGTCCCGTTGTCCGCTCTCTGTGTGGAACAGGAGACGACCTTCATCGCGGCACTTACCTCCATCATTCGGGCCTTCTCCTCCACCACCTCCCGCCTTCTCCTCTTCCTCAGCGCTCGCCTCGATTCCGATCTTAATGATCTCGCGTTTTTGTGTGAACCACTTGGAAATTTATGCGCGCGGAACCTCCATGAACGCCCTTTGCCTGAATCTCTGACATGTTCGCCGGGGCTCTTTGTATACCGGCGAGGTCGACGCGCTTATAAATGTTCCCGTCACTGAGAAACCTGTACTCCTCCTTCGCCCTCTCCCAAACGCCGAGATGGCGTGATCGTTTCGCAGCTTTTCCCAGGACGTCTCCTCGAAATGGCCACCCCTCGATGACCAGGGCGTCCACTTCCGGCCTCCTCCTTCACGGGTGTCATTGCGAGGATGTGAGGGGAGGAAGGGGCTCTGACCTGTGGTTTGATGCTCGTAAAACCTCCTTCATGTTGAAGTCGCATGAAAGGTCGGCGAACGCCTCTCTTCTCTGTTCAGTCACCCACAACCATCACCTCGTCGAGGAGGAGGAGGGGGACATGGCGCCCAATAAAACCACCGTGCCGAACACGACCTCATTGATGAGTGATCGGAACGTGTCGAATTGCCTGCCGCCCCCTCTCATGGCCCGTTCTCTGGGAGGAGAAGGAGGAAGAGGTGCGAATGGACCGAATGTGGAAAAAGCGCGTCGCCGGGTGATGGAGCGCGCCGCGGCTCGACCCCCCTTCTTCGAGACCCTCGCCTCGGTGCCGCGCGCGCGCGCGTTTTTCCTCTTGACGCCTCTCGACATTTGTCGCCCCCCGTTTTTCCTCATCAACCACCTTTGTTTCGTCTCGTTTTTCTTTCCTTCTTGTCGAGCAGACCCTCGGTTCTTTTTCGTTAGTTAGCCCTCCACGACCTCAAGTTGTTGGTCTCCTCTCAGAAGTTTGTTGCTTTCTAAAGCTTTGCCAAAAACAGAGCCACGAATGTTCGTTAGTTTATGCTCACACTTTTGAGCAGCGTGATGCTAAGACCTCGTTGTTATACTTCCCTCTTTGGCTACTAATGGAGACGGAAAAATAGCCGTTTGCGGGACGAAGAACTGAGGAAAGGTATCGATCTAAGTCGGTATTCAAGCGGAGTGTGGGGAGGTGGCCGTGGCGAGACTGCTAAGGCATCCAACTCTCCGACTAAAGAGGCTCCTTTGGCGGCAAACGACGAAGTAGTGAGGGGAGTGCCTCCATTCGAAGCACTGGGTTAAAGCGTTTTTCCGCCTTTTTCGCTTCTTCGTGCCTTCTTCTCGAGTGCATAGCATCGGGGGGAGCGCCTCAATCATGGTGTGGAGGGCCGAGAGTTGGCGCGAAAAATCCAATCAGCGCCATTATTTGCCGGAGGGTCTCCTTCATCGCTTGACGACGAGAGAGAATTCAACGAGAAAGAGAGGGGAGCCAGGCGCTTCTCTTCTCGGGGGCAGCTTTATTGCCCGTGATCGCGTGTCTTCACGCAGCGGCCCGCCGCGCTGCTTGATCGTTGCATGGGAGTCTCCTCCTGGCACGCCAACGCCGTGGCGCCTCCTCTCCCTCGCCCGCCACCGCCGCCTAATCACATCATCCAATCCGATGCTCGGCCCTTTTTCTGCCACTTGTCAACTCTACTTCGAGTCAAGAGAATCCACTCCCGTCGTGCGCGCCTCGTAGCTCGGGGAGAAGGGATTCGAGTAGTGAGCCCTTCCTCTTCCCTTCCTCCAGGCCTTCTCTTCCTCGAAGAGGAAAGAGGCGTCCGGGCGCTTGTCGCCAACTTCTGGCCTTACACTTGACAGATCGTCGCCCCCTGGAGGTGCTGCCGAGCAGGGCCGTATTTACGTGTTGCGCAAGAATGCCCTCGTCGGTCAGAGACGAGAAGACCCAACTCGGCACCTGCGTCAAATGACCATTTCTCTTCTTTTTCCCAGTTCTCGGATCTTCCTTCTTCTCACAACTTTTCCACGCTTCTCATATATTTTCTTCGCTAGCTCGCGGGAAGAGAACCGAGACTCTTCACACGTTAATCTGCGGCCTATCCAGTTACCCGCAAACAGACGACACATCAACCGCGTCTTCAGACTCCCGCCGGCACCACTTGCGTGCCTTGCATTATTTATCAGTCGCGTGGATGAGTCTTCTTCTTTTTCTCTCGAAATCCTTTGCTTTGCTTTCCGTCTCTTCCACTTATAGTTGGGTGTAGGAGTCCGGACAGGGTGGGCGACTTGTTGACTCTCCTCCATGTCGTATTCTTGTCACTCCTCGCTGAAAGCGTGTTCGACTGTGCGCGAATCGCGTCAATTCTCCATTGAGCGATGTGAACACTGTTCGTGTGCGTCATACATAGTCGAGGACTTCTTCTTCTTGCAGGAGGAAGCGAGGGGCGCACTTCCAGCACTCGGCACGCACACGGCGCCTCCACGACACCGGCTGGAAATGCCCAGCGGCTGAGCGTCGCGCCGTCGTTGTCGTCGCCGATATGAGTCTTCTCCGCGTGCTGCTACTCCTTCTACTACTCACCCGCCACTCCCATGCCGCCTCCGGTTAGTTCCTTTCGCTTTTTCTTCGGAAATTGAGGGGTGAGTCTTGGTTTCAAACCCAGCAATCATATAGCCTTTTGGAGTGAGCGAAAGGGAGAAGATGTATGCACCGAGGGTGAAAGGGGAGCCGTTCTCGACCCGCGCCGTCGTGCTGTGTGTGGTCATGATTGATCTCTTTCGGACTTGCCGGGTCGGTTTGAACACTCGCGTGCGGCACTCCATAAAGGGCGAACAGAGGGACACGAGAGAGACGAGTGCCGGCAGTTCCTCGTCGCTTTGCCTTTTGCCCTCCCTCCTTTCGCCTTTATCGAGATGCCTCGATCTGTCATTCGATTATCGTTCCTGACCATCTGTCTTCGAGGCTCGAAGAGGAGGAGGCTAGACAGATTTATACTCTCCCCTCTGCGTACTCTTCAAATGTGTTTTCACGGAGATCCGAGAGAGGGTGGGAGACGCAGGAAATTTATAACACGGACACGCTTTCTGTCACCGAGGCGCCTCGAGGTCGGTGACGGCGACCGGCACCGACCAATTCGCCTCCCTCAACTAACCTGTAATTCGTCTTCTCACTGCGTGTCACACACGTCCTGGTCCGGGGGTGCCTAATCCATGTCTCTGAGGTTATGGATGAGCTGACCACATCTGGCGTTTCTTGAACAGATCACAAATTGATGAAGAAGAGAGAAACGTCTTGTATAGTGTGCTTGTTTTGTTTCTTCGTTGGGATGGACAGCAGCACTTGGCACCTTCCGGTCTCTCCCTTCAAGAAGCGGCGCACACGCGAAGCTCGCGCAGGAAGCCTTGCACTCTTTGTCGCCCTCTCAAGAAAGAGCTCGTAGGGGGTGGTGGTCAAGGCGTTTATCAGCTTTCCCAATGGCCACGGAGCGTGTGAAAGGGGCTGTAAAAGCAAATCACCGCGAGTTCACGAATTCCTCTCTTGCTCGTTCGTCCTCGCCCTGCCAATGATCCGGAAGCGCGCCGTTCTCGGCCATCGACGAGGACGAATAATTAGACAAATCACACTTGACCCTCGTCTCGCTCTCCCTGGTCGCTCTCTCGTGTCCTGCCTCGCGTGTGCTGCACCTCCTCTCCCTCATTGAAGGCGAAAGGGGGAAACACAGCCCTTCGCCCTTCAATGGACCATGTCCTCGTCTCCACTAACCACCCTCACAGCCAGCAGCAGCAGCCACATGCACACGTCGTAATTACAATCATCATTCACTGGTTCCAAGTGCAGATGAGGTGCTAAGATGGAGTGCAAAGGGTGGTTCAAGGACCTCTATGGTCAGTCCTCCTTCGAAGAGGGCAGGGTGAAAGGCGGAAAAAGCCTGCAATTACCGATGCGAGCATCGAATTGCACGCGTATTGGTGAGAGAGGAAACAGGGGAAGGGACGAATTTATCGACCACTGACCCTTCGAAGAGGGGAAGGGAGAGCCACCTGGCATCTGATGCCCCCAGGGCACTCGCGTGTATTCGCCATTTTAGCTGAATTGGAAAGCGAGCGGGAGAGGTGTTGAATTGCAAGTCCCGGGTCGAAGAGAGTAGCAACGACCAGATGGCACGTGTTGTCCCTCCGTTCGATCACGGCTGGAGGACATGACGGGGGTTCCTTCCCTCTTTGGATGTTCGTGTAAGATGACCAAACAAGATGATACTCTGCAAGCGAGTCACGAGGAGCGTGGCGGAGACGGATGGATAATTAGAGGAGGACCTAAAATTAATTATTTAACCCCGATAAGCTTCGTTCGGGGCTCCTCTCTTCGAGTCGGCAGGGCGGAAGGGACGAGCGAGTCATGAAACGCAGAGTTACGAGCGATTCATTCGAGGCGGGCGCAGTCGAATTTGCGAGGAATCCGGAATGAAGGGGGCCTTGGCCTTGGTGATGAGCGTGGTTGAAGATCCATTTCAATGGTGGAAGGTCGCATTCTCCTGGAGGATCCGTTGCAATTAGCAAGAGAAGGCACGAGTGAGGGGCCACAGTCGCGAAGGAGGATGATTGATTCATAGAGGTACTTGGGCTTTCAACTCTTCTCTTGTTCCATTTCGAGGAAGTAATGTGATTACACGGTCTGTGTGCAGCGACTCGAAGCTCATCAACTCTGAAGAAGAGAGACGGGTGCTGAGTCAGCTTATTTAATTTCCTCGACTTTGATGAATTGCTGAACAGACGCGAGAAGGAGGTTCTGAAGTGTGTGAGGGTGGATTGTTGTTGCCGGTTGACAAAAAGAAATACAATCCGTCATCTGCTTGTACAAGCGTCTTCACTTGCCGGACCCGGAGACGCGCACTCATTGCGCCGAGGTTTTTATTGCCGAGCGACAGGCCCGAGGCGGCGTAAATCAACGAGCCATAATGTGAAGAGGAGAGGCAGGAAGAAACTAATGCCGCATTTCCCGTGTGATCACTCTCACTTGGTAGCCTCGAGCAGGGAGATTTCCTTTTCCTGATACATAGCTTGAATACCTTCCTGAGCGGGAAGATCGGCAAGATGGGCGTCTTGGCGCACAGCTGCCACATTCAGCACCCCATGATTAGGTTCGTTGTTGGCTCGCCGAGTCTGCCCCTCGGCGGGGACAATGGATGAGGCAAAAACGCGCGGTGTCTACCTCGCACTGCCACCACACGCGACGGCGGTCATCGTCCTTTCCAAGGGTCGGGGATGTGTAGGCTTCGTTGAATTTGTCAAACCCAGTGCGAAGAGATCGGGATGAAGAAGACCGTTGCCTTGTTGTTACTTCTTTGTTCACGAAGAAAACCAGCTTGCTTGTCGCCGACGAAAACAGGATGCAATTGAACGGCAAACATTGCGGGTCTCCAAGCAGCAACGGAACACTTGTGGGCCTTGTGAAAATCTGCTGATGGAAAGGGAAATGTGGCGTGAGTAATGAATGCATCCTTTTCTCACATCGGGGGGTTGATTTGATTTTTTGGAAAGAAGATGAAATAACAAGTGAAATTTGCAGAAGAGGAATCGCCGCCGGTCATCACTGAACATCCGCTCGACGTGATCGTCAGCAAGGGCTCGCCGGCGACACTCAACTGTGCCGCGAAGCCGCCTGGTGCCGAGATCGTTTGGTTCAAGGATGGCGTGCAGGTCACGACCAACAAGGTGAGCCTTTCTCTTTCTTTCGAGTGATGAATTGTTCTAGGACCAAGTGAACTCGCATCGGATCATCCTCGACACCGGCGCCCTCTTCTTGCTGAAAGTGAATAGCGGTGAGTTATTTCTTTCTAATCCGTCTTTGGAATTGGTGAGATATGAGGTCGATTCTTAGTCCTCTTTGAATTGAACGACAAGAGGGGATTCGCCTTTCTGAGACCTTGATTTATGTCCAGCACATGTCCTTCCTTGCTTCTTCCTATCGCCACTGCCAGAGAGACAATAATTCAGCGGATCAAGCGTAATGAGCCGCGACGACTTTGCGCTGAGAATAGGATTTGAACACGATGATTGCAGGCAAGAACGGCAAGGATGGGGATTCCGGCTCGTACTACTGCGTGGCGAAGAACAAGTACGGCGAGGCGCAGTCCCGCGAGGGAACCCTCAAGATCGCAATGCTGCGAGACGACTTCCGAACTCGGCCACGGAACATGCAGGTTGGTATTTGTCAGCTTTTCTTTTTGGGGAAGTTGTCGCTTTCACCACGTTACTGATGAATTGCAGGCGTTGAGCGGTGACAAAGCCGTGTTGACATGTTCGCCGCCGAAGGGATTCCCCGAGCCGGTGGTCACGTGGAGGAAGGACGACCGCGAACTCCGAATACAAGACGATCCTCGACTAACACTTCATCCCGATGGCGACCTCATCATTCAGCCGGTAAGGCATTCTTTATATTGAAGAAGGTCTTCTTTCCAGGTTCAACACAGCGACAGCGGCACCTATCAATGTGTGGCGACGAACATGGTTGGTGAACGAGAGTCAAATCCTGCGCGACTATCCGTCTACGAGAAGCCCGTCTTCTTGGTAAGCATTTTCGTCTTTCTCTTTGAAGTCACCGAATTACAGCAAGAGCCTCGTGACGTGACGGTGGAGGTCGGACAGTCTGTGCTCTTCGACTGTCGCGTATCGGGCGAGCCGCAGCCGCAAATCTCGTGGAAGAAGAGGAACGACCAGATGCCCGTGGCACGCGCCTACATCGCGAAGGACAACCGCGGTCTCCGGATCGACAGGTCCGAGATTTATGATTGTTGTTGACTAGTGAAGACACTGAAGAAGCTTCTCTCCTTTTGCTTTGAGATTCGAAAACTGGAAGATTCAAGTGGGGGTTTTCAGAGTGATGGAGGCGGATGAGGGCGAGTACGTGTGCTATGCGAAGAACCCGGCTGGCAGCATCGAGTCGTCGGCCCGACTACGTGTCACGGCACCGCCGACCTTCCGACGTCGACCCGCCGATGTGTCGATCGCTCAAGGAGCGACAGCGACTTTCGACTGCGCGGCCATCGGCCAACCACCCCCGGCTCTCTTCTGGAGTCGTGAGGGACAGCAGGTGCGCGCATCCAGACGGGATTTCTAAAGAGAGGAAGAAACATTGCGGGATTTACGATACGAGAACTAAAAACAAGTGGGCATCGATTTGTCATGTTCCCATTGTTGCGAACCACGCACAGCTGTCGGAGACTGAAACACTCGAGACGTGTTTTTCGCATTCACATGTGTGCCTTTGAGTGTCGCCCCCATGCGAATGGTGTGAAGAGGGCTAAAGACTTGAATAATCCTCCTACAAATAACACTCAGGGACCAGCAATGGAGAACTTCTTGTTGCAGAATCTTCTCTTCCCTGGTCACATCAGTGAAGATGGACGCGTGAAGGTGGAACCGGACGGCCGAATGACCATCTCCGATGTTCGACCCGTTGATGAGGGCAACTACGTTTGCGCGGCGATGAACTCGGCTGGCTCATCTCTCGCCAAGGCAGCGCTTCGACTCTCTTCACGCTGTACGTTCCCGCTTTCTATTCGTTCATTTCCTCGGGAGTGAAATGCTGTTCTGGAAGGGGTTTTGTCCCGCTTTTTCTGGAGGAGCCACGTCGGAAGTGCTTGCACGACTTCTTTCCTCTCAGGTTTCAGGGCTGCTCCTCTAAGAATAGAGCGGCAAGCACACTTTTTGTTGAGAATAGGAAAGGGCGTGGAGGGTGAAGGAGGAGCGAAGAAGACCGAGATGGAAGATGTAGTGGAAGACGAAGAAGTCGACGTCGGGAGTGAGAGAGGAGGACGATTAGTGGTGGGCGCCGGGAGTCTTCGAGGTGTTAGAGTGCAGTCGCTTTCCTCTTTCTTCTTGGTTCTCCCCACTCCTGGCCCCCGTCGCCCCTCCCAAACAATATGCGGCAATCGCAAAGGATTTTTCGGCCACAGCGCCTTCACGGCGTGGCGCGGCCTTCATTGAGGCAGAAAATGAGGCGAGCGCACCCTCCGTGGTTCGGTGTCAATTTTCCCTCTTCTGACCATACGTTGTTGATGTGTGCAAGGGGGGAGGGCCGCCATTTCACTCTCGGGTCTCTGCGCTCATCGGGTTGAGGACTATTTCCATGCTCGCTTGCCCTCGTCTTCTATGAGCATGTGTTTGGCGAGACTTGCTTGATTGACCCTGAAGAGCACACGGTCTCATCTCTCCTCTCCTCTACGCATATTCACCGCGTGCGGAGAGAGTCTTCTCCTCTGCCTCTCCTCCTCCTCCATCTCGATCGCCACTTTTATGACCTTTTACAGCATTCGCGGAAAGAACTCGTCTTTCGAAAGTTTGCATTGCATACGCCGCCGCGCATTGTAAAAATCTCCCTCGCTCCTCACCCCCCGCGGTCCCGAGAGCGCGTTTTGTGGTGCGTGGCCCGTTTGGCGGTGTGTCGAGACACGACTTGTCCTCCGATTCCCTCTCTCACTCTGAAGGACGGATGCATCGTATTGTGGGATCAGGCGGGACCTTGTCGCCCCTATCTCGAGACCCGAGACCGGAAGTTGTTTTTACCACGGAAACGACGAAGATGGCCGGAAGGACGCGCGCGGCCTGGCCATTTTCCCTTAAAGAAGCCTTCTGATTCAGCGCAGCGCTGAGCCAATCGCGTGCTGATGCACGCCTCCTCGAAAAGCGTGGAAACGCTGCTTCCCAAAGAAGGGAGAGAGGGTGGTGTACGACGGCCTTCGTCGCGCCTTCCTTCTACGAGAGTCGGATTGCGTGTGCTGCGCCTCATTAGCGTGTGTGCATCTACGGTGGAATCCCCCTCTCATTTCCCGCGCGAGCCGCGAGTTGCAAGAGTCAGCTCCATGCGGGTGGTCCTAGTCCTCCTCCGCCTACTATATAGAAGGAGTATCCCAAAGAGCGGTTTGGCTGTCTCTTGAAGGAGGAAGATCCCACTTCTTCTCCTCTAGTTGACACCTCGAAGAGTTAGTGCCCATTAGAAGGGGCGGTGGAAGAGGAGACCGTCTCCCCTATTCCTCTTCTCCCCATCGGCACTCTGCCCAATCTTCAGAAACTCTTCTAGGGCGGGTTCTAGTCTTCATAAAGACCGAAGAGGACACAAATGGCCTTGTGCCCTCTTCCCAAGTTTGACCGCCTTTGTATCCGGGCACCTCTCAAAACTTCCGCCACCCCCTTCGTGGTCCTCCCTAATGAGCGGTGCGCGACGACACTGAAGTGAAAGGGGAGGTGTTCAGATTTCGTGTCCTCTCCTTCTCTTTCGCGCCGTCTCTCCTTGCCGCCACGACGAGCACTTCACTCGCGTGTATTGTTGGGCGAGGAGGCTGATGGTCGCCGCGCCGCGGCCGAAGAGCGCCCGTGGAAACCGTGAACGAGCCGATTCTCCCTCCTCCTCTTCCCTCGGCGGCTCTCCCTCCTCGTCTGTCAACACATGGTCACTTGCAAGGCTATCGTTGACCTCCAAGGGGATATAGGATGTTGTCGGTTTCTTGCAAAGGCGATCCTCAGCATATCTTCATCATTCATTCGCAGCTTTGCTTACTTTCAGTATGTGTGTTGCGTGAAATCTCATCCATGAGGACCCGTTGCAGGGGTGCTTGCATAGCCAAGAACTCTTGAGAATTCCGTAGTCGTGATGGATTTCATGAAAGAGGCATGTAAGCCTCCTCCTTCCCCTCGCCTTCTTTGACGGATGTCCTTCGTAGGCGAAGAAGGAGGACGAACGAATTCCGGCGCACATGCCCCGTCCCGGCCTCTTCTTCATAATTTTTTTTTCGCCGGCTGTCAACGCACATCTCTTGAGGGACCCGCGCCGTTTCCCGCCTCCTTGTCCCCATCTTCCTTCTCTTTCACTTTGCCATTCCTCTCCCTGCCATTGACATCGATTCGGCTTCTTCGCGGTGGTCAAGGCTTGTCTTCCACGAGAGAGGAGAGAGTGGACACGAGTGATGGATGTGTGATGGGGTGGCTTTTGTGCAGCCTTTCTTCTTCGCGTTTCCCCCTCCCCTCTTCCCGGATGGTCACTCTCGGTCCGGGCTCATTAGAGTCCCGAGGGCTCGCTCCGTCTGCCCCCTCTCGCCCCTAGCCCCTCGACCCGATTGTGCGTGACAATTCGGTTTTGCAAAGTGTGTTTTCGCCTGTCGGCCGTTCGCCTCGTTCGCCAGCTTCTCCTCCTCCTCAACCCTAATCGACACACGCATTTCCTTGATTGTGTCGCCGTACACAAAACGAAATTTCTCTCTAAACTGGTCGAGGAAGAGGCGTTTTGTTGCCGATCGCCACGAAGAAGGCGTTCAGGCATTCTTACCATTCACGAGCCATGCGTGTGGACGCGCTTTGTCATGCTAAGGCATTTGGGCAACGCTTCACAAGCGCCCCACTACAGGCCCAGAACGTGCTCGTGTAGCTCAGTGG